>JANKKB010002533.1:0-14255 GCA_026225775.1 Bursera palmeri
TTGACCAAACAAGCAGGTATCAAAACATTTCCAATCGATGTATAATTGAGCTTCATGTCGGTTAAATCTTCTTAATTGTTACTTTGGTCAAACTTAAATACAAAAATCCATGCACTCTGAAACACATTTATTGCAACTATTTGACGAAATCTATTTCAGACATCTCAAGTAGTTCAATTTTTTTCCTAAATTTTGAACCGAATAATAAAAAAATAAACTTAAAATTTGAGAGATTTGATAGCAAGAAATTCAAGGCAAAGAAGGACGGACCTTGATCAACTGCATGAACTCACGGCAATGGTTGTTGATGAATTCTTTTCTTGGACCAGTTGGGTTTGAAAGCTCGTCCATGACTCCTCCTGCGAGCTCCAGAACCCTCACGACTCTCTACACGCGATCAAAAACCGAATTTTAACTGTTTTTCAGTTTCTCTTTTTTTTCAATTAACAATACAATTAGGACTTTTTTTGCGACAAAAAAGGATCGAATTACCTTCTCCACATTTTGAAGCCGTTGCAGCGAAGTCGTTTGGCTTTGCGAATCCATGGAGGACAGGAGCTTCCTGCTAAGAGTCTAAACGCACCGTTTATGTAGGTCTCTCTGTTCACAAACCAAATTGCTTATAGTATAGACATATAAAATAGTTTGTTGAGAAAACGACAACGTTTCATGCCAAAGTTGATGCTACATGTCGAAACGGTTGCGTTTCAACTGCAACCCTTTTCCACAAGGCGTGAGGTGATTGGTTGGATATTCGCTTACGAGTGGACCAACCGGGCAGCAGATATAGAACCTTTGAACCGGGATTCAGTCTGAACCAACCGACCAAACTTGGACACAGGGAGTTGAATCCATGGCGACGTCCAAGCTTCAAGCTCTCTGGAACCATCCAGCCGGTCCCAAAACCAGTGAGTCGACTCGTCTTCTTTTTACAATCAAAATTTTTTATTTTTAATTTCTTTGGCATCATATATTATGCTCTTTTGGAGAAGAAACTCGGTATAAGATCCATGGCTTGTTTAGATTGAATATTTAATGGGAACATTTTGGTTCTTGAATCCTTTATGTGAATTTGGTACCTTTAATTTCAGCAACCGAGCAGGAATGAAAATGCGTTGTGTTGTTTTAATTTAGGGATTAAATTTGAAATTGAAATCTTCATAAAAAATGATTGCGTGTTTTATAGAGAAAGGTTTTTCATTAAACTGTGATGTATTAAGGTTAGTAGTTATGTTATCATTTGCCAAATTTCAGTCTGCGTTTGCATGAGTTGACAACGGCTGATCATGTGATATTACAGTTCACTTTTGGGCACCAACTTTTAAAT
The DNA here is from genome assembly GCA_026225775.1 of Bursera palmeri. Classification (NCBI taxonomy): domain Eukaryota; kingdom Viridiplantae; phylum Streptophyta; class Magnoliopsida; order Sapindales; family Burseraceae; genus Bursera; species Bursera palmeri. Next base: position 1,328 of record JANKKB010002533.1, read on the forward strand.
GGGGCATCAGCATAGCAAATGTTGCCGACTTTGCAAAACCGCCTGAAAACCTTTCCTATCCCCAGCAAATAGGTATGTTGTTCTTGTAGGTAACGAGTGTATTTATATTCATTTGGAATAAAATGTGTCTTCATGTGTGTAATCAGAGTATATGGACGAAATTAAATTGTTGTGGTATTCTTATATATTTACTTTTTCTATCTTGGCTTTTCCAGCTGTTGCATGCACTGGATTGATCTGGTCACGTTACAGTACCGTAATCACTCCGGTAAGTTTAATTATAGATAAGAAGGTGACTCTGTTGAAAGTTAGAAATAATGCCTATATAATACCTATCTAAGTTTTGCGTAGGTTCTTGATTATATACTTCCTTGACCTAGCTGTACTTGGCATCAATTGGCCGTTTGTCATTATATACTTTGTATATCTGGTAATTATCTCATTTGTTTTTTATGTGTTTGTCATCGTATGATGTGATTAAATGAAAACTGAGTATGGCCTTCAAAAGGGTGAGCCTTAAGAGGAGGAAAGAGAGGAAGAGAGAATGTTGTATCATGAAAACATTGAAATGATAGTTTTTGTCAAATTATGATTCCTTGAGTTTGCTGTTTGAATCAGCTGAGAGAGCTTTGTGAATATAGAATACTGTAAATATTGGCATACCACTGTATTATTGGTATGATGCTTCATTGTTACAGGATGGTTTGGGATTGAAAGTTGTGTCATATTAATACTTGGTTATCTTTCATTCTGAATTACAGAAAAACTGGAATCTTTTTAGTGTAAACGTTGCAATGGCAGGAACAGGTCTCTACCAACTCTCACGCAAGATAAAGTAAGTAAAGTTATATTTATTTTGCCATTTTTTCCACTTGTGTCTTTTATTATAGCAAGGGAAGTGATTGTATTCCAATTATTTATGTAGATGCTTAATATCGATGTTCACTGGAAAATCGATGCTTTATAAACTTTTTCATGGGCATAATTCAAACATACTTCAACACAGTAGGAGAAAGTGAAAATATAATGAAATTTTTAGTTACTCATCACGGGCAATACAGTTTAATTTGAGTGGTCAAATAAAGAACTTTTCTGAGGCAGAGACTGCATACTAGTTTTCTCTTTTCTGTTGTGATTTCACCCATCAGTAATTCTCTTTTTTTTTTTTTTATCGTTATCAGGCATGATTACTTTTCTGAGGCAGAGGCTGCCGTTGCAGAAGAATGATGACGAAATCTTCCAAACTTCTTGCGTCCTGGGTTGATTAGAGACTTTACCCTATTCTCAAACTGCTGTCTCCTTGTGTTGCCGCTGATTCAAGTTTAATATGTCATTGATGCATGCCTTCTTTTAAGGCTTTGAATTGTTCAATTTAAGTTGCGTAGAATTTGTAACTGAATGTTCATTACTTGCCCGCGTGTAAAAATACTTGGCAACGGAAGGGGGCTAATAAAACTTCAGACAGGTGCCAATATTCACCTTTTTCTTCATCTTCAATTAGTTGCAGTTAGTGATGTTAATTTTAACTTATCCCCGACAATCGATTCAATTTCTGTTGGTAGTAAATCAGGGATTGTTATTGGTGAAGACTGAAGAAATAAAACCCTGGGCAAGGAGGATTTGAATATAGGCCCCCACAGCATGTTAAGTGTTTCTATTTTCCGAAGAGAGATCAAAACCTTCGAAGCTGCAACCTCCGCAGTTGTGCTGCTAAAGCTCTTTGACTTGTTTCCGTAACTGACTGAAGCATGTAATATGGTTTCAATCCTCAGAAATGAGGCAATCATCTTGCAATCAGCATTTGGCTTATCGACACTTGGCACTGAATTGGAGGCGGGATTTTTAAATTTTGTGGCCAATGGCTATTGTTCGCAAAACTCTTTACTGGGTTGAAACATTAGATCCACGATCCAACCACACCAAACCACACAACTTGCAATAGAAAATGTTTAAAGAACTAGATTAATTTGTATGTTCTGCATGTCCAATCCAAGTAATATCCCGAGAAAAATAATCAATAGTGCCACAAAAATAAATAAATAGATTGTGTTTTTCCGCACGCAATCACCCCCGGAAGGGAGCATCAAATAATAGTTAAAGAGTAAAAACATAAGCCACTCAACTACCTTCTCCTAAGACAGTCAGCGACTAGATCAGAGGCCCTGGGAAAAATTGGATCTCTATATGGACACAAACAGAAGGGTCATTTTCTTTGTACGTTCTCTGCCGTAAGATATAACCTGCAACAGGCCCCAACTCTTGGAGTTCATCTTTCCTACTTCCCATCTCTGGTATCAGTTTTTGACTCAGACTCACCATCATGTGCCTTCAAACCCAAACTCAAATCCAAAGTGCTTTCATTCAAATCTTGTCTTACTAACTGCCCATCATCCTGAAACAGAATTGAATAAAAGGCAATTAGACGCAAGCCTAAATTAAGACATGAAGCAGAAATGCATATTGGTGATGTGGGACCAATGAAGGCTAGTAATGGATGACAGAACTCCAAAGGACAAGGTAAAGAGCTGACGAGGAAAACACAATGTTTTTCATTCTCCTGATTTCCAAAATTAGCATACTGTCTATAAAACATGGACTATGTATAGCTAAAAAGCAGAGCAAGAAAGTCTGTTTCTTGACATGACACAACTCACTTTCTATTTCAAAGCAAATAAGAGCGAATAACCTTAAGCATCAGTCCACAAAAGCTTTCAGTATAAACCAGTCTGTATGAATGGCATTTGTTACCAAATTACTTCAACCACTCACAGGAATAACAAATATGAAAAGTAAAAAATGTATTTATATATTTTGAGAAATGATACATAGGTAGCCATTCACCTGATTTTCCTCCATAGGGACATCATTAATGTCAGGCTTTTCATCAAAATTTTCAGTTCTGGAAGCTGGCTCTGCTGCAGTGGGGTCAGCATCGGCAGGTTTAGCTTCATTGTCAGCAACTTCTGCAGCATCATTTTCTGCGGCTTTATTCTGTTCCTCTAGCACAGCAATCTACATTTTCAGAAAGGCAAGACCATCATCGATCCATGCAACACTCTAACAACCAAGAAAAAGAAATAAAAGAACAGACGTCTTCATTCAACCTCATTCCAGAGCATATTTTCTTATTACTGAATTATAAAACATGCTTTCCACCAGGAATTTGCTTAAACATGCAAAACAACTAATTACACCAAAGAGCAAACTTCTTGCAGGTTAAGGTCAGGATCATGTGATCCCAAAAAGCACCAGATAAAAGGTCTATCTCAAAGAATTAAAGATGTAGGTGTCCTTAAACATGGACATCGTATTACCAAAATTCTGCATTAACGATCAGAGTCCGCATCAGGTCATCAGGGCTACATGTTAAAGTTGGAACTATAGATAATTTTGATGCGATACAATGATATCTTATACTAGTTGAAAGAAATTGCAGTGCCAAGCTGGAGCATGGTTTTCTGCCAACCAAGCAGATTAGAGCAAATGAGAGTTGGAAATGCAAATAACATTTCATCATATCTAGTGTGATTAAGTTGATAGCAACTGACGCAATTTTAGGACAAATGAGATATAATCAAAGGCATTCATAAAAGATAATATTTTCTTACATACATTAGAATCCTGCAATGGTCTTACAAAATTAAAATGTACAGTTCACAAAAATTTTGATCTATATTGTTCAATAGCAACGGAACTACAACTCTGCAAGACAGCATTAATGAACCAAAATTATATCCTTAGTCCTCAACTAAATGATTTGACTCACCAAACATTTTTTCCTTAGTCCTCAACTAATGATCTTAAAAACGTTTTACCACGAACTACTAATCTCATTATCATAAGCATATAGAACAGTCTCGAATAACACTACTTAAACTCTGACAAGTTATCTCACATGTATACCTGAATTTAATTAATAGATATGTCACACGGATCCAAATACACACAAACACATACATGGATTCAATCACACATATTTTAATTCAAATATAGAACAAGAATTTTCAATAATTCCACACAAGGTCACTAGGCAATATAGGCTCTAATACTATGTTAAGAAACTATTGATCTAATAAGCTTAAACTTTTACCCAAAAAAAAAANTTTTACCACGAACTACTAATCTCATTATCATAAGCATATAGAACAGTCTCGAATAACACTACTTAAACTCTGACAAGTTATCTCACATGTATACCTGAATTTAATTAATAGATATGTCACACGGATCCAAATACACACAAACACATACATGGATTCAATCACACATATTTTAATTCAAATATAGAACAAGAATTTTCAATAATTCCACACAAGGTCACTAGGCAATATAGGCTCTAATACTATGTTAAGAAACTATTGATCTAATAAGCTTAAACTTTTACCCAAAAAAAAAAAGACCGAACAACAGTATTTAAACTCTTGATTAAATGAAACTGAGAATGAAGACTTTATTCCCCTGCCATGGATGGCAAGACTTGCATGCAGATCTTCAACATTAAAAATACTATCAGCATTTCTATGCACCAAAAAGGAGATATTAACGGTTGTTAGCTTTTAACAACCATCTTAACACATCTACCTTTATTCGACCACGTCAAGTTTTCACATTTATAATGTTTCTGCTTTTAACTTAAAACTAGTATCATGTATCAAAATGATCAAGGAAAGGCAAGCAGCCTGCCTTTACTTTTAGGAGTAGGAGTGGATAGCTAGCACCTAGAGATATAGGCAATAAGCAAAATAAAAACTCTAGAGTCTACGATTTATCGTCCAGCACAACGGACAACAGTTCAACAGGTTTCACTACAGCAACAAAAGAAAAAATTTCTCATTAGAATTTCAAATCTAGTTGCGTTAGATGTTCAAGTCATTGTTTTCTTATTGCTAAACTCCGTTCCTTTGCAAGTCCCATAATAATACGAATACAAAAAAAATTTCTCCAGTGTAATCCATCCAAGCCTTTTACAAATTATTAATTAAAAACAGTAACAAAAGTCTCAAAATCAAGGCCCTGAAGCCCAAACACAAAAACTATTAATTCAAACCAAAAATTGTCACTATCGATCAACTACATTACTGTTAAACAACCCAAAAATATATTTCTTGAAACCACAAATTTCAAGCAACCACGCTAGCAACTCACTCTAATATCTCTTAATCTATAACATACAATAAAACCCTAAACCACCACTTACACGCAAAGTAAAAATCCCAATTCACAAATAAAGCAATTGACAAAACCACAAACAATTCGTTAAGAAAAAGCAGCATTGAACCGATCAACAGCATAACCCACCAAAAGGATCCAAATTTAAACAAAACCCACAGAGAGAAAACAACAAGATCAGCACTTTATTACCGGAATGTATTTGAATTTACGACGAGGAGGCTCCTCCTGCGTCGTATCGTCCTTGGCAGAACTTCTCTTTTCTCCGCCATTGTTGCTGTTATTGTTGTTGTTGTTGCCATTGCCGTTACCGTTATTGCCGTCCCTTTGAGAGAGTGGCGTCCACTTGTAGAGCAGGAGGTGCGAGCCGTTATTTCCGTTGGTGTTAGAACCGTTGATGCCGTTGTTGATGTGGTGGTGGTGGTGGTGATGATTTTGATGTGCGTGATTGTTATTGCTGCTGCTGTTGTTGTTGTTCGATGGAGAAACGTGGACCCATCTCTTCTTCCACTTCCTCACCGGTCCACTGAACACCGTGGCAGGGCCATACCTTGTCGATGACCGCCCGAGTCGGGCCCCAACTCCCTCCATTAGTTTTGTTTTGTTGAGCTGTTTGTATTAATTTTAGCTGGTTTGGTGGCGGATCGGGCTGAGCTGAGTTGGGTTTGTGTTGAGACTCGGTTGACAAGAAAAATTCTCCCTCTTGTTGAATGTAGACATGTGGCTTTTATCTTCTACAATTTCCCAGTTTGGGAGGAACTCGAGAGTGGGGTCACGACAATCGTTACGCTGATCAGAGCCGTTAAAAACATGGACCCTTTGCTAAATCGGGTGATTGTGATTATTGTATAATTGAAACTTGCACCTCAGATGTTGGGTAATAATATTATATTATTATAATTTTATTTATTTATTATTATTTTTATCTGTAATATAACTCATGGGTTGATTTCCTTAACGAAAACGCAAAGGAGGAAAATAATAAATAATCGTTGCTTTAAAGGAAAATTTTACCTATCTTTAATATCAAATAAAAAACTAATAAAACATAGACAAGAAACATACAATTATATCCTTAAATATTTTGTAAAAATTTCCCCACCTACATTTTTGTAAAAACCATAGGCAGTCCACAAATTAGTATTGAGTGGATGAGCCAAATTATACAAAAATAAATAAAACACAAAATTCTACCTTCGGGCCTCGACTTCACTATTTAGTAGTACTTCCTACAATTGAAACCCCAGTTAACCAAAATCAGACAAATCACCAGACTTAAATATCAACCATCAAACCCAGGACTGCCGGCAGAGGAGGAGCGAACAACACCGGCGAATTGACAATCCGCCGCTGGGTGAGGTTGCTCCTTCTTTTGGCGGTAGTTTTGTCGTAAAAAACTTTTACTTTCTCCTTTTTCAAGTTTCAATGGAGGCTAAGAGCGTTCTTTCTAGCTCTTCTCTAAAAACATCTATTCCCTCCATCACAAACCCCAAAAATGTGCTCTCTCAATCTCGGAAGTCTGTGACAATCAGACCCAAGAAGCTTTCAGCACCCCAAACGGTGCGGCCTTTTAGAAAACTAGAGTGTGTCAATTGCGTAGAAAAAATAAAACATTTCGTTGTTGAGAAGGAAGATGATACAAAATCTAGGATTAAGAAGAAAAAATTGGCGGTTTTCGTCTCCGGTGGAGGCTCGAATTTYCGTTCACTTCAGGAGGCTTGTACCGGCGGTTCTATTCATGGAGATGTTGTCGTTTTGGTCACCAATAAACAAGGTAAGTGCATAAGTGCTCTTTAAAACGTGTTTATTATTATAGATTTGTTGGATTAATTATGAGATCTTTTTTCTTTCTTTCTGGTGAATTTGTATTGGTATTGATGTTGATATGTGAGATAGGGTGTGGAGGTGCAGAGTATGCGAGAGGCAAGGGCATCCCCGTTATTTTGTTTCCCAAAAGTAAAGATGAACTGGGTTCTCTATCCCCTAGTGAGCTTGTAGCTGCTCTCAGGTCAGGCCTTTCTTCCAAAAAATCATTTTTTTTTTTTTTTTTAAATCAGGAAAGGAACTTATGACATATGCAGCTCAATGATGATCCAAACAAGAGCCATTTAGAAATTAGAATTGCTTTTAATCTTTTCAACTGAGAAATTAAGAACCTAAATTAGGCTTAATTTTGTTGCTGACAATAATTTTTGGATTACATTGAAATTGATTGCTGTTCAATTCTTATAGTAACAGAGTAACCAATTATTCACATATGTTATTATCTCTTCAGGAAATTTGAGGTTGACTTCATTCTTCTAGCTGGGTATCTGAAACTTATACCAGTGGAGTTGATTCGAGCATATCCTAAATCAATATTAAATATCCATCCATCACTCCTTCCAGCATTTGGAGGCAAAGGGTACTATGGGATGAAGGTCCATAAAGCAGTCATTGCTTCTGGAGCTAGGTAGTTTGCAGCATTTCTCTTTTATATATTACTTATTATCATTACTATGATTTTTTGTCTTCTAAATTTTTGAGCCATGCCTCTCATTTTTCATATTTTTTTTCTTATTATTGGTGTTTGGTTAGATACTCGGGCCCTACAATTCACTTTGTGGATGAGCATTATGACACCGGACGGATCCGTGCTCAAAGANTCTTATTATTGGTGTTTGGTTAGATACTCGGGCCCTACAATTCACTTTGTGGATGAGCATTATGACACCGGACGGATCCTTGCTCAAAGAGTTGTCCCTGTGCTTTGGAATGACACTGCAGAGGATCTGGCTGCAAGGGTTCTTGGTGAGGTAATGAGATTATATTTGCTTTTGCTTAACAGAAAAGTGTTTTGTGGACCACTGATTGATCATTATTTCTCTACAATCAAATCTAAACATTTCTAATCATTTTAACTTTAGGATAGTGACAAAGCAAGTTATAGCTGTTGAGACTATTGACCACTGGATGATGAATATGCAGAGTCTTGCTGCAGTCCATCTTGAAGTTCGAATTTTTGGTTTTGCTCATTGTTGTGACATCTTTTTTCTAATTTTAGGAGCATCAGTTATATGTGGAAGTCGCAGCAGCATTATGTGAAGAGCGAGTTATTTGGAGGGAAGACGGCGTTCCTCTCATTCAGAGCAAAGAAAATCCTAATCATTACAGTTAGCAGTACCAAATACCTGCATTTTCCCCTTTTCTGTAGGTTTCCGAAACGCTGAATATTCCTCCAAATAGCACCTGATTGCCTGATACTTATTTCCTGTTCTATTGCAGGCTCTAATTTATAGATCTGACATGTATGCCGATGGTTTTTTCAATATACTTGGACACCGAGGTCCTATCTTACCGCTTTTAAATTTTGTTGATCTACTCAGAAGATTCAGGGACTTGTTAGCCCCTGCTAGTTCGTATTATCGAAATATTCACATCTTTCTTTCACATTACTCTTCTGGCGGGATTTGTAGTAATTATGTAAGAGTGATCTATGAAGAGCTTCTCATCCCAGTTAATGGGTAAACAAAGTTCAGCCTTGAGCATTTTTGTTCTGCTTTAACTTTTGAAGTAACTACGGAAAGTAATTTTTGTTGGGATCTTTTGCTCGATTTCGTAACAATTTTGCTGTGACTGAAAAGAGACAGCTTACACACGGACACGGTTGAACTGATGATGCTATTGCTCATTACAATATCTCCTGATAACGGAGATTAACAGAGCAAATAAGTTGTTCGTGTATTAATTCAACTGAGTAGCATAAATCTATTCAAGAGTTAATTTAGAACCAGTTTAAAATAACCCACATGAGCCTAAATTATATCTATGGAATCTGAAATTTTCTAATGAATGCCTTTGATATGATGAAATTTTCTAATATTATCTATAAAGTTGAAATTTTCTAAATAAATTAAATAGCGACCAATTTGCCAAGATCTTCATTTTGTGGAATGAAAATAACGCATATGTATTATTCGCACTGCACAACTGTTGTTAAACGAGTAGTGGTAATCTCAAATTTTGGACGCTTTAAGAAGCCCAACTCAAATTGCTTTCTGTGGTCAAAGTCAAATTCCCATTTCAAAAATCAAAAACCAAACTTTCAAATGCGGGTTTATAGTCCATACAAACATGCTTCACACCGAATCAGATCCTATAAATCTAAGATGTGCGGCTGAGATCTTTCCTCCTCGCCAAACTCTACCTAGGTTTTTTTATAAAAAGCAGCCGCCACAACCCAGGCTTCACAGGACATAACATAATGTCATCATATTCTGCAATGGTTGTACCTTGGGGGCTCCAGTCTTCTCTTTGTGTGTCTGCTGTGTCTAGCTAGGGTTTTACTACTTTGAGTGTTTTGTTTTGTTATGGAGTTGTGTGAGGCTACATGTACCAAGAGAAGGGTGTGAATGAAAGATACCCTTGATCTTGATTTGCCAAAGCGGCTGTAGCTAGATCGAAAACGTCTGAGAGGTTAACTGGCCGGTAGTTGTGTGAGATTTCTTTAAATCTCCGTCGACTAATCTGCTTACCGAATCTCTTATATTTATTTGCTTTAATTTTTATTTTTATTTTTATTCTTTTAGCTAGTCATGTCTTCAGTGAGCGTATGAGAAGGGGAGAGAAGAGGGAAATGGCATAGGATTTAGCCTTTTCATGAGACCCTTTTCTTACATTAACTTCAACCTATGAAGTTGTCACCTTCCAGGCAACCTGCTCTGATTTCCCAGCAGTTTGCGTCTATCGGTGCCCACATTCTTCTTATTATTTTTTATTTTTGTTCTTTAATTGTGTTTTCGAAGTTTATTACTTTGTGATTGTAAATTCCGGATTTGGGCTTTTATGGATTTGAAGTTCCCTTTTGGCAATGGAAGCAAGTTCCTAAGATTTGGAGATTTGAAGCCACTGAACGCTTACCAGAAACCTGAAAACTAAAGATTTGGAAATGTGGAGCCACTGAACACTGACCAGAAACCCGAAAACTAAGAGAAAAAAATTTGTGTATTTACAAGACCTATATCACAAACCTGGAAATATGAAAACTAAGAAAGACATGGAACTAATGACTTGTATCTGAGAAGAGAAATGAGCACTAGCAACAAACCTCCTCAAAATCAAAAGCGCTCTGCTTTTAGCTACTCTGGTGACACCAGAAATTAGAACAGGGTTTTCTTAAAAAAGTCCTGCCTTTCGGATTTGAAGTTCCCTTTTGGCAACGGAAGCAAGTTCCTAAGATTTGGAAATTTTGAGCCACTAAACACTTACCAGAAACCTGAAAACTAAAGGGAAAAAAATCNTCTGTATAATTACAGGACTTATATCACAAACCTGGAAATTTGAAAACCAAGAAAGGCATCGAACTAATGAATTATATGCGAGACGAGAAATGAGCCCTAGCAGTTAGACCAGGATTTTCTTAACAAGTCTGGCTTTGTGCCTAAGACAACTTTTCCCTAGGGCCAAGTGTTACCCTTCTATTAGCCGTACTGTAAAAACTAAGAAATGTTTGACACGGCATTAGATGGATTTGTGTAATAAATGAGCAGTTTGTAGCTTGCTAAAATCTTTCCAGGAAAGCCTTAATGACATTGTTTTCTTCTGAACCCTTTGCTGGTGCATTTCCATTCCACATATTAAAAACTAACTAAATACTATATATATTTGTTTACAGAAAGATTCAAATTCTTTTTTTTTTTTTTTTTTATTTATACNCATTCCACATATTAAAAACTAACTAAATACTATATATATTTGTTTACAGAAAGATTCAAATTCTTTTTTTTTTTTTTTTATATTTATACAGCCCTCTGTGGACGAACATGGAAGCCAGAACCACTGGCTCTAAGTACAAAGCCAAAAATCTCACAACCGTTTTCTTCCTTGTCTACACATCCAACTAAATCAATTACTAACCAATCCCAAAACAACTGAAAAAAAACAAAAACAACAAGAAAAGAAAAACACTTTTGAGACAACCAATGCGTTGCCCTGCACTTTCCTTTACATGCAATTTACCTACAATAACTTGAAGTTGCATGCCAGTGTCAATTGTCACTGAAAGCAGCCGTTAGCTGCCCAACTTTTAAACCGACTTTACTCTCATAATCATTACCACAGTAATATGGTTTCACGGCAATTGCCACAAAACCAATTGATTTATTTGCTACGAGAGTCTCATCAGATTTTGATGTTTTTGAGGCTGAAATTGCATTCGTTGTCCTTTTATAACAACCAAACCACTTAGTTTGCATGTACCCATTTCTCCTCCATGGTGCCAATTGCATGCCAACACTTTTAATTGATTCTTTGACAGCAGCACACATTNAGCCTCACAATCTGCTTAAGTTCTTCAGGTTTGCCAACAAATATTCGAGGAAAAGCACCAAGTAATGACATGTAACCATCTGTGGGACGTGCAATTTCAAATTCTGCAGCTAAATTCACTTCCACAATGTAGCGACTTGCTCCAAGATTCACATCTACGTACTCATGATTCCCAGCTGGAAACCGTGCAGTTTTCTCCCATCGAGATTTGCAGAGACCTGAAAAGAGTAGTTAATGGCAGTTGTTAGATACACAATTACAGTAATTTATGCGCTAGAAACATTCATCGCATGGTGAGGCCTAACCTGTGTTTATCTAACATGACAAGCCTGAATTGAAACTCTAGATTAAGAATTTTAGCTACCAAGTGGATGGTAAGAACTAATAATGTTGTAATGGTTACGCTGATCTATCCCTATCAAAAACTAAATGAAAACATAGTGATGTGAAACGTTTGTCTCACATAAATTTATTTTAGGACCAAATGACAACGAAGTGACATAAGTTTTGATCAGAGAGTTAGACATTAAAACGATCAGCCAAACGAAATAGTAATGGCAAGCAATAGGCTGAAAGCTTCCATTTCTGTAAGTTTGTAATACATATACTACTCAAATTAAATTCCTAAATTCATACAAACAATAGAACTTCATTGTTGCTATCTAATTCTCTCTTCCTCTCTGGTTAGGGGTGAACATTGATTAAATTGGAAACTATATCAAACTCTTCTTAACTAAACATTTGTTCTTTAGTTGAATTTAAGTACATTTTGCATACGCATATGTATAGCAGTTTATGAGATATGTGAAGGCAATTACTCACCAGCATCAAAACCTCTATCACGTAAATGAGTCATCAGCCGACGTTTGAAACCCTCCGATGACCTATCCCCTACAATTCTGCATGCACGATCGGTCTCCGCATAGATCCTTTGTTTCTCAGAATCATCTTTGCATCCGACCAAATCCTGTAACATTTCTATCTTCTCAGAATCACACCAATAACCCCCCACTTCCCTCTCATTTCTTTCAGTTTCTTCTTCCTTTCCTTCAACCACCGAGCCCTCTCTTTCCATAAAAGACTTCACAAGATCCGACAAATCAGTAGAACTCTCCGGCGAGTGCTCGCTCCCACTGCTCTCGCAAGGCCGAGCCCGGGCCACCTCATCAAACGCCGCCGCTACCCTTCTAAACCTCACAATCTTCGCCATATTTGATCTCAACATAAAATAAAATCTTTCGACGAATTCCCTGATTTCTCAGTCTTCCTTTTCTCCTTTTTGTGTGCAAGTGCAGCTCCTTTGAGCGAGAGTGATTGAAGTGCAATCGCTTTTAGGTACATATAGGGAAAGAACGTGACTTGTCCTTCAAAAGGATAGTGCTTTATGGTTTCATGTCGTTATTATGGTGATATGGTGGTGAAGGATTGTTCAGAAGACCATCAGACAACCAAA
>JANKKB010002534.1:0-22873 GCA_026225775.1 Bursera palmeri
CAACCCCGCCATGGAAGACAATGACTTGATTTGGATAAGGTATAACCGGAAACTAAAATCTCTTCCTTTTAAATTTAAGTTTAATATCTTCAAATCGAGATCGACTAACGTTGCTATTTTCATACACATTTTCATATTTTAGTTCCTGTCAATGTTTTCTTCGACCATTGGGTCGCTTGTTCTGTTGACTTAGTTGAGTGTGTGGTAGATGTTTACGATTCTAGCATAGGTGGGACAAACAATGAAAGAATGGCCGCTGCAATCGAACCCTTGACTCACTGCTTGCCCGTGCTGTTGTCACGTATACCAATGTTCCAGACAGCTAGGCTTGATATTTGTGCAGACACCTCACCATATAGATTAGAGCGATCTAGTGATGGTGTACCGCAACAAGGATCCAATAGCGGCGACTGTGGGTTGTTCGTTTGCAGGTTCATAGAATATCTCTCATTCGATGTTCTTATCAGGCATTTCAATATACCCATGAGCGATCGTCATGGAGGAGGACCTCGCTATCTTGTTGTGGAAACACAAGATCCTGCGCGATGCATTATAAGGTGCGTTATCTCTGCCTTAATTACAATTTATGAGAGGAATTCTCCTGAGTTTATGTACGATTTTTAATATTGTATATTTATTTTCTTATATGTTATTTACATATAAGAAGTGTGCGGGAAGAAAATGGCTAAGGCAGAGGATATGTGGGTGGGAGCAGTTAGTCGGGGCAGCATTGACGGGGGAAAGAATGACACGCCAAAGAGGTAGGCTTGCTTTTGCTTTGTCTTTTTTATGAAGCTCGAATGGCGTATTGGTTTATTCGGATTCTAAACTGGAGTTGAACTCTATTATTTTGTTTGATTACCCTGCAACTTAATTATAAAACTGGCAGTTTTTAGTTTCTTTTGCATAGGCTCTGTAAATGTCGGTTCAAGTCAAATAGTATTGTTTACTCCATGGCCAATACCTCATGCTTTAGATTTATTTCCAGGGTTCCGATGTAGATCTTGGTCGCATGGAAGCTGTTTCTCTAATATCTGCACCAAAATATCCAAAAAAGCAGGTAAGACCCTTCTATGCATTCCATTATCTCCAAGACTTTTACACTTCTTCGAATTTCTTTTTACATGTACATTCCACACCAACGTGGCAACGTGTAGCTGGATTTTATCAGTTAAGATATTAATAACAGTGGTCGTAGTGCAATATGCTAATTATAATCGTCCAGGATCACACTGACTTGTTACGCATTTGCTATATGTTTAATCCAATGCAACGTGATGTTTCGGGTCAAGTGACCTTGTTATAGTTTATAATCCAGGATTCTGGTATCTTTGCAGTTATTTGAGTATTATGGCTTCTTGTCAGCTTTGAATATTATACATATTGCAGTGTGAATGTAAATTTTTCCTTGTCTATTATTTATGAAGCCCGAGTGATATTGTCTAACTTCTTAACGTGCTATAAATGGCTGCAGGTTGGGTACATTGTCACATCGTGCTTGCTGAATGAGAAACATGATTTTCTAAGATTAGCAATAAATACAGTATGTTACCATGAAACCTGTTAAAGCCAATATGTTTTATTACAATATATTCTCTTTATTAGTTTGTGTATTTATATTGAAGTACACTTCTATTTTTTTCATAATGGGAAGGTTATATTTACTTTCTTAAGTTGTATATTCTTTCTCCATTCATAGTAAAATTTCTATTTATTTCTATTTCATGCAGTTATCAAGTCCTACATGCACCCGAGGATGAAGTCACCGTTATAGACTACAGGAGTCTGTACAAGTCAAAACCAAGGGGATGTGAAAAGAATTTAAGATGCTTTCGTGTGAGGGTGAAGCATCCCATTTACTAGTCAAAGGTGTACTTGACTATATTTGTGAAGATCCACTGTTAGAAAGCAGTCATATTTTTTTTAAAATTTATTAGGTTGTGAATCGCCTGCAGAAATACTCACTCTTTGTGCTTAAGTGCAAATTATATGATAGTGCCATTTTGTTGATGCAATGTCAATGAGTTGTGTGTGTTAGTGATCCAACCAAAAAGTTGCCGCACTCCCATACCCGATTTGAAGATACTTATTTTGTGAATTTGGGGGTGGTGGGTTTAACGAAGTTGATTTTGCTATGTAATTGTTTGTGAATGTTTCATGGTTATATTAGATTTTTTGACTTGTAATGGGCATTAGCACATTCACGTGGTCAAAAGGGCTTGTAAAATTTCACAAAAATGATCGTAAAATGCTTCATTACTTATATATTACTAAACTGTTAACCCTCAATCCTAAATAATAAAGTAATGATTTTATAACATTTTATGAATCCTTAAAATGTTTTATTTCCTGGATGAAAGTTAGTGATACCCATATATAGACAACATTTATACCAATGGCTATTATTTAACTAAGCGGTTTCTATCAATAATTAATATTTAATTAAGCCGTTGCTATTAATAATTATTATATAGTCATTTATTATATGTGTGCCTTAATGCCATTTTTTGGGGTATGGAGTAGCGATATATGACATTTACAAGTAAAATATAACAATTATTTTACTGTGTACAAATTGATATAATATAATATAAGTTGAAATATAAATTTTAGTAAATTATATTAATAAAATAATTGTTATATTTAATGTGTTGTCTTCGTAGTTTCAAAGACAAATATCATCCAACAAATTTACTTTCTGTTGTAGAAAAGTGAGTGCTACCTCCTCTTTGTATATTGAGTGAAATTGAATAAATCATTTAATTAATTTCTTTCTAAGAGAAATTTTATTATGCACGTAAGGTTGCACCTAAATTCTTGCTTGATTTACAGAGTGGGATTTTTATAGAGTGGCTTTTGTTCCAGGAGGGTATTATAATCAGTTTAGAAAGTAATGTCTTTGCTTAATCTTTTTTAATAAGGTGTTTAAAGTAATTTGACATTGGGATCACTTTTCTAGATAAATAATTCGACCTTACGGTAAGATTGGGATTTATTTTATGAAGGATCGTTAATTTAAAAACAGAAAAGACAGTATTTATCTTAATTCCAATTTTATGTTTGATTTTAGAGTTTTCCAAATGTAAATCAATTCTATATTCTGTATAAAATTATTTTATTTTAATTAAACCGTTTCTTTCAAGAATTATTATTTCTCTTTAATTAAGCTGGTGCTATAAAGAATGATTATTTAATAATTTATTTTTTGTTTGTTTTTATGTATTTTTTTGGGGTATAGAGCATCAATTGATTACTTTTACAATTACGCTAATTGCTTAATTTACCATTACCACTAGTTATCTTGTTATTGATTTTTGAAATTTTTTCATTCTGAAAATTGGTTTATTATCGTTTGTTTAACTGAAGTTGGTTAGAGTTGATTAAAAACTGATTAGGTTTTTTATTTTATTCTATTTATGTCAATAAATAATAATGAGCAAAGGTAAAAGAGAAAGAAGATATACGAGTTGATAAAAACATAGTGAGTTAAAAGGATGCACACGGTTTCACAGATTGCCGGATCAAAATATTTAATTCCCAATTCAGACAATATTCTTGTTTACAATTCAAAACCTTGTTGTCATTTTTTGAAATTAAATTTGAGCAGTCATTGATTTTATTTCCACCTATGAATTAGTTAACTTGTTTTAGAAGAAATATTTTTTTTAACTATAAATAGATTTATTATCATTTGTTATTGGAGTTGGTTAGAGTTGATTAGCTATTATTTTTATTTAATTAATGTCAATCAATAATAATAACTATAGGCGACGAAATAATAATAACCAATAGTAAAAGATTTAAGAAATACAGATGGTTGGTGAGTAATGTTGAAGAAATATATAATATGTGAATATGCAATGACTGAAATCTAGTGTTTTTGTTGGATATTAAACGAACGGAGTTTATTATTAATCCATATTTGTATATGTATAATTGTCAAACCCATGCCACATAACGTAAAACTGAAATTGACGTTGGATAATACATTATTACGGATGTCATTATTAATTGATACAATATGTCTTCATAAAAGGGGAAAAATGTTTCAACATGACAACAAAAAAAAGAGCACATATACGTGTAATATTTGTAATAGGGGTGTTCACGGGTCGGGTAGGGTCGGGTATTGATGTACCCGAACCGACCCGAATCATGTCGGGTGAGAAAAAATGNATTTGTAAGATCTAACAAAACTGTATAACTAGTAACATTGAAATATTTCACCATTACAATAACAATTATAGTGTTTACATCAATGATTGGTGGATCGATTTGATTTCGTAGGTCTCTCCAAGGGCACCGAGTTTTGACATGTTTGCCTGTTATGTCCATATCGATTACACCGGGAATATTTCCTAGTGGCAACACTCTCGCTGATAGAACGGATCCGTTTCATTCGACGTCGACCGATAAGCCGTCTCTGAATGGGGGAAATGACAATACGTTGTTGGACCTCCTGTAGAAAAATGTGATATTCTAAATAACCGACAGGTAGGACAACTCAGCATATGCAATTGTCTAGCTGTTGGTCGTATACCAATGACTGCAGTACTCATGAAAAGTATCAAGTCTTCTGAACCTACAAACAGCAAGTGCATGCGCACACGGAAGCCTATCCAAGTCAAATATGCGACATGTGCACGTTCTCGCGTGCATATCAAAAACCGCACCTGAATTGCCATCGTTAACCTGATACCGAGTAATGTCAATTGAAACAACATGTATAAACTGAGAAACTTCAACCTTTTATCCATTACTTTAATAGCCCACAATGACAAATGCTTATCTGATTTCGCTACTAACTCACGACGTATGTAAAACCATTTTTGAAGGGTTGCCCGGAAGAACTCAATCATGATAATAATCGGTAACCGTCTCGCATCGATAGACACTTTATTTATAGACTCCGTAATATTAGTGGTCATTATATTGTATATTTTTCTAGGAAATTATGATCGGACCCATTTCTCGAACCTTATTTCCTTAAACTTCTCTGCCCCTCTAGGTGATAATGCTTTTAGCTTCAAGAAATGGTTATAAAAATCTAAAGCAAGGTACGCCTTTGCACAGATGTAGTACAACTACACAAGCTCATTGTTGAACTTATAACTGGCCTTAAAATTCTAACATATATGATGAATACAGTACCCCGTGGGTTGCATTTGAAAAAACTATCTTAGCACCCTTTATAATGCTCTGATGACGATCAAATATAATTACAAGGTCTTCAAGATACCCGATTTGTTCATGCAGCCTATATAGGAACCACTCCCACGATTGATAATTCTCTGAATCACCAACACCAAAAGCTAAAGGAAAAATCTGCTCATTTGCATCGTTACACGAAGCTGTGAAAAGCATTCCCCGATACTTTCCTTTAAGAAATGTTCCATCTATTGCAACAACTGTTCTAATCGTAGATAGGAATCCGAGCTTCGAAGCATTCAACATCATGAACCAATATAGAAAATAATTGTCTTGATCAGTGATAAGATGAGTCACAGTGCCGGGATTCATTGCTTTGACCATGTAATTATATTGAGGCAATAACGCAAAAGACTTAGCTGGGTCTCCTAATAATTGTGCAAGGACAGATTCTTTCGCCGTCCATACCTTGTTGTACGAAATGTCAATGCCATGATCATTTCGAATATCATTTATAATTTTTCTTGGCCGGTAAATCCTTGAACAATCTTCAAATTTCTTCTTCACAACATTTCCAATGAAATGCGTAAATTCTTACCTATGATCTGGGAGTATCTGTGTCCGCTTACATGTGTGCCACTGGACAAATTTTCAAACTTGTCACATTTTATTGTCATCATTATTATCTTTATTTATGATCGTAGCTCTAATCCGCCATTTACAGTTTTTTAGATGGTACGCTGCCTCAAACCAGTCTTTGGTTGACCTGGAGACGACAAACTCGAAGTTCTTATTGGTTGCAACTAACACCAACTTTGAACGAAGTTTCAACTTATTGGTAAACACTTCACTAATTTGTATGTGCAATCTATCGTTGACATAGGAAGTTGCATCACCATGAGTATCAGATAGGTTTGCCTCAGTAATAGGTGACAACCTTCAAAATATTTCGGAACCAATTTCCAAGGCAGAACTTTTCATCCCAATTATGTTTACAAATGATTGAGATAAAAAGATATTAGAAGATGGAGGGTATTTCGTAACATGTGGATCCTCATAGTCAACCTTTACTGCATCGTTATTATAACCATCTACATCTATATAAAAAGTGTCATCCTCTACACGATCGTTGCCCACAATATCATCCTCTTGTACAAAGTCATCCTTTGTACACTCACCATCAAATGCCATAAATCTCTCAAACACAGCTGCTCTATGTAAGTCCTGGTCAATAGCAGGCACATCATCTCAATTAAGGAATTGATCGACATCAAGCACCCTGCTTGTATCGTTCATCACTGCCACTAGCGGAGATGAAATTGGGACTCCACCTCATCCTCCTCTANGCCATAAATCTCTCAAACACAGCTGCTCTATGTAAGTCCTGGTCAATAGCAGGCACATCATCTCAATTAAGGAATTGATAGACATCAAGCACCCTGCTTGTATCGTTCATCACTGCCACTAGCGGAGATGAAATTGGGACTCCACCTCATCCTCCTCTAGAAAAATGGGATGAAAAGGTTACAGGTATTGATTCTCCTCTTTGATTACTTGCACTGTGAGAGTGAAATGACGGTTTTTTCATAACATCGTCGTCCCATGAAACCTTTTTCTGCACCCGAAAGGTTGGACCAACCGTAACTAATTTTTTCTCCAAAGTAACCATTAGTGGCACAAATTTCTCTACTATGCAACAATTCTCAATGAAAAAAGCCATGTCTTTATCACTTTCCAAACGCATTATAGAATATGTTTTTGAGTTGATATATATAAATCTAGTTAACAAAGCCATATTATAATTTGTTGGATCAATCCCAAGTTCCGTATACAGTAACTCTAAAAACTGCTTCAAACCAATATCCTTTGAAACTCGTAACCCCCTAATTTGACCTCTAATATACTCAATATCACCGTTTCG
The DNA here is from genome assembly GCA_026225775.1 of Bursera palmeri. Taxonomy (NCBI): domain Eukaryota; kingdom Viridiplantae; phylum Streptophyta; class Magnoliopsida; order Sapindales; family Burseraceae; genus Bursera; species Bursera palmeri. Next base: position 7,070 of record JANKKB010002534.1, read on the forward strand.
TTGCACCTCCCAACAGCCACCATAATAGACAATGATTGAAGTTGCCATCTTTGTAAAAATATTAAGGGAAATCATTAATGTTGTTATATTGCAAATATAAATTAGAAAAAAATATAAATAATCTGAAATGGCTGAAATGAAAGCACGAAAAAAAAAGACATATAACGCGGCTACTGCCTTTTGGACTGTGGCTTTCCCACGGTCCACAAAACCACTGGAAAAGTGGTCGTCATGGGTTGCCAATTTCATACAAACTGTGATGTCCACAGTTATCCTCATAGCCGTCACAATAAAGAGGAATCCATACCAGGCGGGCCATGGTAGAGGTGGAGATCCATGATTTTTAATAAAACCGTCACAGTAGGTTCTCCCAAAAACCGTGATGCTCCATTCTCACGGTTTAATACTATACTGTCACAACTGGGATTAATTGTCAAACCATGACGGTCAAGTAATAAACCATGGAAATGGTGCATTACGATTTTTAGGAGAACCTACCGTGACGATTTTATTAAAAATCATGGACAACGACCTCCACCTCCATCACGGCCCACCTAATTTACTTATCACCAACCCCAGATCTGCCAACCAAAACCTTCAAGATCAACAATGCAATTACACAACTAATCTTCCGCAACAACCACGAACCGATTTTCAACAACCAACACCAAATATACAAGAGACAAAGAAAAAAAAAAAGAAAAACAGGGAATACTCACCGGAGATGGAATGAAGTTTGCGCTGTAAATGAAAAATGGTTATCAATCTGAGATGAAATAAAGAAGACGAAGAGGATTCAAAAGATGAGCAATAAACCAGTACGTTAGAAGCGGGAGGGTTGTTCCTTCTCGTAGTTTAAAATGGCGATAGAAGCACAACACCATGTATTGGTTATTGAAGGCAAGCGTATTTTTATTAAAATAAAATGGTTACTATAGCAAATAGCTATTGGCATGAGAGGGTTTATTTTTCATTTTAGACCCCTCTGGAGGCCATTTTGACAAATTTCCTGTGAAAGTAAGAATAATCCTAGGATTAAATTGAATAGGTTCCTCGTATGTTTTTGGATTAAAGAAGAGGATGAACAATAATATTTCAATAAAATTTTCAATTATATGTTTTACATATTGTTATTAGCGGTAAAGAAGTAATCATATTATTACAGGTTAGTCAAACATTGACTGACAAAAACCGTCGTACCTGACATACAAATTTTGAAAATTTAGGGGGTCGCAATAAGGATAAAAGTTTCATATCAGTGATACGAAACCAAAACATTACATTTACTCGTTTAAAAAAAAAAATCACTTCCTTCAATAAGAACGAAATTTATTAGCTTTTTCTTTTGAAAACTTTTGCAGCCTACCTACTCAGAAAAGCATTTTTACACATGCCCATTTCATATAAATTTATGCAGCACGGTTCCGTGCTCCTCCAGATTATTCTAATTTTCCATCAATGATCCGCAAGATCACAAAGCTGGTACTTCAAAAGTTTCTTGCAACTGGGTGATATAGGTAACAGGACAATCAACGGAGTATGTCTGAGACTGGAAAAGTCCTGCGGCAGCTCTAGTGCAGTCCCACCAATCACAACGTGCATGCACATCATGCACGCTGAGGTAAAGCTGTCGTGATGCCACCAAAGACTCTAGGAGACTTTTACAAACCAGAAGAAAGGCTAGTGGTACGAAAAGTTCAGAATTCCACCATGTTCATCACTTAGTAAAAGTCCAGCACAATATTCAAGTAAAAATCAGGAATATTTCTTCTAATTCTCTCAATGTGAACTTCGTACATATTTTTACACCACATTGTGACAAGAAATGAATCAAAATTAATAACACTCATAAGTCACAAAATTGTCACCTGGAAGTAACTTTTATGAATACAACAAAGATGACTTCCTAAGATGTACAAACTACTAAATAATAGAAGTTAAAAAAATAAAATGAAGGAAAAGAAAAAATTCCTTACCTGAACCTTTAATAAACAACATTATCAGGGATACAAAATAGTATAGGATGTCGTCAAGAAGAATTGTTCTGTATACCAACAGGAACGCTAACCTTTTCAAGCGCCAGTTCTCTGGTGATGAGTCTAAGTAAAACTTGCACTAGCTCTCTCACTCTAGCTTCCCTGGCCATCAAACGGATTACAAAGTAAAAATATTTATCATAAAGCATATAATCTCACAGCCTTTTTTTTTTTTTTTTTTTAAATCTTNTTATCATAAAGCATATAATCTCACAGCCTTTTTTTTTTTTTTTAAATCTTTTATGATTGCAGGTTACAACTTATACGACATATGAATATAAAGTTACCATATCTGCCATCTATAACTACAGTCCACAAGTAATAGCACTTTGTCAAAACTTAATACAGAAGTGGTTCCCACTTTATGTACACTAATTTACCTATAAGCTAGGGAGGCAGTTCCTTACTTATAAATGGCCTACAACGTAATTTTTACGAAAGCCTCACTAATCTAATTAGGGCATTAAAAGTAACTGAAGCATTCATTTTGTTGTCTTGACATGATCTTTGTACTCATCCTTAGCACATCATTTAAATTATTTGTATATTTGTTGCCAAATTGCCGGGTGGCAACCATTATGTAAAACCTAGAGCTAGCTTTACCGTCAGTTCAACAATTTTTCTGTCAAAAAGACAAGAATGTAGAAAATGCAACCAATTGCTTTATCCTAACACCAAAATAGTAATCTTCCTTATAAATAATCACTTCTATAAATTTTGTGGAGACCTAGAAATCAAATTTACAACATAAATGCCACATAATGTCTTAATCCTACTAGTAGAACATTTTTTCTTGTATACATACTCTAAGAGGGTCTATCGTCTCTTTTTCTCAAACCCAAATCAACACATCCAGTAATAAAGATTTGACCAAAACAGTTGTTTGACTCATTTTAAGATCATCTTGTTTCCTCTACTATGGATATGGAAATAATATCTTAGCAAAGTACCAAGAAAACCCTTAAAGACAGCATTAATACATGGAATCACTCTCATGCCCTATCACATCCATTATATAAAGAACATCTTATGTACCAACAGATATACCACCAGTAGTGTAATGAAGAACTCTTTTCTATAAACTTTATCACCTCACCTCGATATAACGAGTTCAGAAAAGGAGGGAAATAGAACTAGCAAATGTGGTTGTTTTTCATTATTCTCATTCACTGCTAGGCCACCTTTCAAAAAGGAATGTAGAGGCAGAACGGAAGCAGTGTCTGGATGAATTTTGAGACGAGCCAATTCCTGAAGGATAAAAGTAATTTCTTCAAGCCTTGCTGCTGGTAATAGGCGTTCACCTGCACAAACAGGCAGGGAGTTCAGAAGTGACAGCATGAAAGACATTATGAAACTTAAAAATAACATCAAAATATTGGTCATTTATTTGTAGAATACAAAAACTACGTACCCAAATCATTCTCATCAATCAGAAACCTGTTTATGATATATTCACATCTGCTCATAAGTACCATGATTGAAATTTTGCTGACTTCCGCTCTTGTCAAGTTCCAATTGTTAGCTTCATTATCAAAACTGAAGAATAGGTCAGTAACGTGTGAAATCTTTGAGTAAATTGTACAAACAGTTGTACAGGGAAAAATTAAAGATGCTTCCATGTTTAAGTAAAGACAGCTACAAAACTCCTATGCACATTAGGAGATTCAAAACAAGGTTAGACAATTGCAATTTCATGAAATTTGACCATATTCACCACGAAAACTTGGAGTTGCTACATTCTCAGCATTTCTAGTAAAAGAAAATACCACACAGATTAAATTTAGCCTAGTATAGTTATAGCAGTGGCTCCTCTCATCCGAATAGATTAACCTTGGTTGGATTTCTTAACATGGTATTCCAGGCAAACAATGCACCTGTACAAGTTGAACTCTCCACCTAACGACTTAAAGACTTTTTGATAGAATTCCCTTGACATGGATAAGAATGTAGTTAAGTACTCTTCATTGTAGCCATACAATGAAATACCAGAATAACACAATTATAAAAACTAACACTAAGAATAAATGTGGATTGGATTACGATATGCAAATTTTTTATTACCTGCTCAATGAAAATAACTTATTCAAGCATGTCAAGGAAAATTTGCTACAATGGACAGGCATAAGTCCCACAGTCTCAACAGGTAGAGAGCATGTGCGTGATGCACAACGATCTATGGTGGAAACTAGCCGTTGCAGGATCTGCAATTATTAACAAAATTAGGAAAATAATTAAAAGGCTCTTTACATTTAGTAAGATTAGTAGATGGCTTACATCAATAGGTGCATCAATTGGTGACTTGAGTATTTTGTCACCAAGAATGTCTACTATGGACATCTCAAGGGACTCATCAGCCTTAAGAGTCTCAGCAGAGAGAGAATTGGGAGGGAGAGCACGGCCACAATAACCCACAAAGAATATCTCGTAAACATCTGCAATTTCTTTCCAAACACGCAACCTTGCAGCTCTACTAATTTTCAAGTCTTGTTCGCCATTCACAATGAATTTGCTGACATCATCCACAAGAATGCGGTTGAAACCTTCAACAGCTAATCTCCAAAGTGAACAATCTGGATTGTCTCTTCTCGTTGTCATACACCTAGATAATTAGCTTGATTCTTTTATTAAATGGTGTAAAAACTTAAAATTCTTATTACCACAAGAATGCAATGAAACATGAAATGGCTAACCTCCATAAGGCTTTTATTTTATTTTTTTTAACTTTAAACAGGAAACATGAAATAATTATTTAAATAATAGAACAGATTCAAAGATGGTGAACCAACATTCCAGTGCAGTGATGACAATAAGGCATTTACTCTTGATTACCTAAGATCAAATTCTATAATATATTCAACTGAGCATATAGCATTATTCACATGATATGGTAATTTCCAACAAGGACTGTGGTTGCCATCATTCAGTCACAATTTATCCATAAGATAAGCAGATTTTTTGCTACAAAGGATGTAACAATACCAAATAGTTGTCAAAACATATCAGACTAACCAACCACTTGCCCCTGCTGTGGGGTTGGGTAATTGTCAACATATGTGTCGTGCACAACATAATCAATTCTTCCAGCATCTTCACAGCAGGCTGAACAGAAAATTTTCAGCATCGGCCCTATTAATTTGACTATCCTACTATATCAAAATTTTCATACTTCTCCGGACCAGATTAAAGACATTATAATTGCAATAGGACAATTTTTCATAAGAGAACTTGAGTAATCCATACCTTCCAAGGCTTTGAATGATTTCTGGAAATATGATATACTTTTCAACAGCTGGAGCCTGTAGGACGAGATCAACCAGCACGGGAATAAGCTTTTCTGAAAACAAGTGGCTTTGGATGCCTGCCATTGCAGTTGTCACTGATCCAGAACTCCTAGATGACACGTCAACCTTCTTTGGGGATATAGGGGCAGTACCATTAGGGGTGTCATACTTTGTCCTCACATGAACATCTATAAAAGTCGTATAAATATAAAGCTCCATGCCTCTATTGAGGAACTACTAAAATTTGGGTTAAATGTTACTAAGGTGTTACAATACCTGGAATGTTTTCAACAGCTAGAGTTAGCTCTGCCTCATCTTCCTTATTTTGAAGAGGAGAATCTGATCCTGGAAGATATTGCAAAAGTTCCCTAAGAAGGACTAGCCACATTGAAGAAAGTTGCTCGGCCGGACTTAGAAGAGGAAAAGTTTCCAGTATAGTACGGAGAACTGGTTGAACATATCCCTAGGGAAAAACAACAGAAATTTTACAAAACTTAATCTGTAATACATAATAAGAAAAATTTCCTTAACCAAAAGGGAGAAAAGAAAAAATAAATTCCCAATTTTATTTTCCGTAAAACTATTGGCATCTTAACATCACTTATCAAAATAAATGCCAGAATGTCAACTGGAAAAACAAAATTTAAACCTTCCATAATTTGCCAAAAAAAAATGCATAATAACCCCAGACAAATACAGACTATTATACAAGTATAAAAATTATTGTTCACAATAACTTAGTAGTGCAGTAGCCCACAGCAAATACTAAGTAGTAATGTTTGACAGGTTATTCTTTGTAAGAAGAAGTAGGGTAGACGGAATGGGTTGCAATATCTGTTAATGTTATTTATTTATTTTATTTTTTTTAATAAGAAACAACTAAACTTGAATGGAATATCTATTACTGTTAATTCATGCTTATCAATGACCTCTGCCACATATATTTGTTAAATCAACTCTTAACTCTCCTTAGAAACATCCTTGTATGACCAATTAACTATCATACAATATCATATGCTTTCACCAACTTAACTATCAGATTAATAATATGCTTTCTCTATTTCTAGGGGTAGAGGGAGCAAAAACAAATCTCAATGACATAACAAATAAGGGCAGGTAATTAGAGAAAACAGTACATAAACAGTTGTGGCCACCAAACAACTTGTAAACATTTAAAAATAAAATAAAATAAAATAAAATAAAACATAAAATAGAAAGAGAGGTCAAAGAAAGATTGATTGCAAACATACAAATTCAGTTTCATAGTTCTCATTGGTAATCATAGTCTGTTTAACAGCCAAGTCAATGATTGCTAGTAACTGTGTGTACATGCGATCATCAAACATCATTTGAGCTTGTACGTATAGTTCTCCTGCCAGTCCCAGCAGAAACAAAATAAATTAAGTTCCATAAAGGGATCCCTAAATTCAAAAACAGTATTATATTTGACAATTTTGATCAGTATTTCATTAATTAAATTATAGATTCACCAAGGAACGTGAGAACGTCCATATCAGGCATATCATAATCAAAATATGAAGGATGGCTATCTTGATCACTGTTTCACCATATTGATGTATTCACATTTAATGTGTACAGACTCAAAACTCATAAATTAAAACATCTTGAGATAATTCATTACCAAGACCATGCAAAATCTCCTGCTTCACCTTGGCAGCCGCATTATCATTGCAATTTGGAGACTTTTCAAGAACGAACTCATAAACGTCAAGTACTGAATTAAGGTAAGCCACTGGCAAGTTTCCCTGTTTCATTTTACAAATGATTAACAAAAGTGACTATATCATACATGTTAATTATATATTACTAAGTAATCCATCGAGTCTATTGAAACAAGAATTTTAAGAAATCTACATTTACAGCCCAACTACAAACAACCAAGTAGATATTTGTTGCTTTGGCACTCATGCAAGGGTCCTTGATCCTTATGAATTTGCTTTTGCTTTCACGCAAGTGTCCTTCAACCTAATGTGTTTTTACTTAGTTGAGGAAACTCAAAACTTATAAACTAATTTAAGGTCTTCATGAGGGTGTGGAATGTTAAGTTACATGTGATTAAACAAATTCACTTCACAGAAGAAAAATCCACTATTGTTCTAGTAAAGACAACAAGTGGCAATTACCTTGGCAGAATGAGAAAGAACAGTTGTTTGTAGACAATTTATTGCCGCTAGCGAAACTTCTTTACTACCATTCAAAACGCTATTTTTCGCAAAGAGAAGTAAAGATTCCCATCCTGCATTAAAGGATAAGACATTAAGTTACAGAGATTTCTGAGAAAAATCATTAAAAAAATTGGGTAAAAAAAATCAGACACATCAATATCTAATTTAAGGTATACCTGACCAGAAATTGCTCAAGTTACTAAGGAAAGGAAAGAAAGACCGCAACAAACGTGCTATCCCACCAAGGACAAGGACAAGTGTCTCATCCCACTGTTTTTGAGCTGTGTTACGACTGTAATTCCATTATGAAAATAAGAAAGTTTGTACAATAAACTGTTAGTCAGTCAGATAAAGGAAACAAAATTTTAGATTTCTATTGTTGCTGAAAAATTCCAGCCAAAAACGGGTGGGCGGGGGGAGAGGGAGAGAGAGAGAGAGAGAGAGAGAGGAGTAAAAGAAAAGAAGGCACCTATGGTGTATAAGCATGTGAATGGCTTTTCCTCCTCGAGTCCCAAGCTCTTTCCCCTGCCATTCATCTTTTGATGAAGTTGCAGCCTACATGCATATCAATTCAAAGCATATCAACAGCCAGCATAATAGATTGACGGATATATTACCAATTCACCTCACCATGTGTGACGCACGATCTAACGTAGGAAAGACATAATTCCAAAGGCAATCCTCCCACATGCTTTTTGAAAGTTTTTGCCCATGACTTCCAAGAGTTTGAAAGAGTGTCCTGATAGCTGAATTTCTGACCTGAAATGTGGATTAGATTTAGCTGTGGCAAATTAATTTTGTATCCAGCATTTTTATTACAGGTGTGATAATAATTTTAACCTGCTTGATGGAGGGATCAAAGTTTAAGAAGGTGAACAGTAAAAAAGTGGTTCTCTGTAGAAGACTTTATAGAACCGTATCGCATGATATCTTTGGCAACAATAATTTAAACAGTATAATTATATCATCTAGAATTTAAGTTCAACAAACATGCTATATTTTTATATGTCGACAAGCATCATTTAATCCTGAACATGTCAACATCTCAATTGAAGACAAAACTATAATTTCGCAAATCCAAAAAGAAAAAAGGAGTCGATAAAAATCAGTTAATTTTTTGAAGCATTAAGATTTAAAATCGATTCCTTCCTATGTTTGCCTCCAAAATACACTTACCAACCAAGTTATGGAAATGAGATTCACTGGCTAAAATACTCAATGGAAGACATTTCATTTATTTTAAATTTTTATGCATGAAGTGGGAGTGATCAGTCAGTGATCATGATCTAGAGTAGAAAACATTTGTAGGTGGAATCTTCATACGATCTTCAAATCCGGAATTTTCTCTCAAAGAGAGTTATATAAGCACTCAAGGAAATTTGAATTTAACTTTCATCCAACATTAACTTATTATTTCTCTCCTCACAATTGAACTGGTAATGGTGAAGGGAAAAAAAAATTATCAAATTTGCACTGAGACTAACTTTACTAGATGACTAAGATGCCAAATTTAGATGTCCTTCAGTTACCAGAATTCATATGTTAAACTAAATTTACAAAACAAAAGGAAAGAGAGGAACTCCATCCAAATAAGGGAAGCTATCATACCTCTGGCCTCTCATCAGCACCAAGCTTCTGAAGTAATGAGAAAACAGAGAATAGCAACTTGTCACAATCCGCTGCACTCAACGAGGTAACTTGGTCATTCAGTTTATTGACTAAGTTGAATGTCTGTTCTTCCCTCTTTTCACCATCAATTCTTTTAGAAATAGAATGCAAATCCAGATTTCCTGCAGTGGCACAGCACAAGATAAAATTGAACTTATAGGTTACTTGTCAGAGTGCACAACATAAGAGGTAATAGCTTCAAAAATGGGAAGTTGACCTGCTTCCTTTTCCTCTAAAGGCCCATGGAGAAGCCCCTTTGCAATAAAATCTGTTGTTGTCCACAAGAGACCTACTGCTGTCAAGCTTATATTCAACTCAGTCTTTTGAGCACTGTATGCTCCAGTAACATCAACACATCTGCAATTGTCATCTCATTATTGTTATGAACCAACACTGGAAGTGGTAAAAATAGTTGTACATATCACAATAGCTAGTGAGATGTTTGGTTTGTGATTTATAAAAATAAACAATTAAATATAAAGTTAAAGAATTATATTACAATCCAAAAACTTTAAACAGTGTTCCTAGACTCTTATTATCTTTAACATTCAAAAAACATGCTTCAATTAATATTCGAAATAACTGTTTTCAGAAAATAAAGGGAAATGACTTTTTTTCTTATAAGATTTTAACTAGTTTTTGAAGTGTATCCAAAACCTGTTTTTGGAAAATTTGAACCAAATGCTTTTCCTTAAAACTTCTCGTATCCTTTGTTTTTCAAAAAAGAGAATTGAATCCAAATTCCAAACCAAAATGATTCTAAAATTTATCGAATTACTTGCATAGTTTTAAGAAAATTAGTCATCAAGAAGCATCTGTCTAACATGATCTTGTCTGCMAAAGATAGCAATTTATCACCAAACAGTAACAAAAGGAGAAATATGTTCAATTTTTTCACATATTAGATATTTAAGATATGCTCCTGGTGCAATTGCCCCAACCACCTTCATTTGATTTTAGCTAAATTATTTTTCTTTAATACACTTTGGAAGGAAACTTTTTTTGTCTCGTTTCTTTCGGCAATGTAAACTTGCTCAAGAAAATTAACACGAAACAAGCAACCGTTGGAAACAGAGTTCATGTATATCTATTCGGATATTTGGCCTCTATAAATAGGGCCTTGATTATTGTCATTCAGACTGGATTATTGAATATCAAGAATACCGTATTCCCTTAAATTTCCTCTGATTTTTCCTCCACCTTCTTCTATTTCTCCTTTTCCTCTTCAAATATTTCTCTCCTTATTGGTTCTCTATTCCCATGAATTGGTATCAAAGCGTAATTTTGATCCACTAACTTCCAAACCAGAAACACGTAAACATCCCATCAACTCCTTACTACCCATGAAATAAATATAAATTTAAATAAATAAATAGAAAAACCAAATTACTCCAGTCACTCTCACGCACTGTCACCAACGGTGCCATGGAAAATTTAATTGGAACCCACAGCTCCTGAATTTATTCAATTGAATAAAAGAGTTAAATCTTTGGAATTTAGTTCCTATCACATCAGTCCTTTCTGTTTTCAATTGTAGCACTTCAGTCCAAAAAATAAAAAATACTGAAAAATTGGAAAATGGATGGAACTTAAACAGCTTCCTATTGAGTTGGGAGACATGTACAATCTCATGAATGCTCAAGCTTATAGACTTGAAAGAAAACTTTCAATAAAAGCATCCAAAGGTTTGATAAACCCATTCCTTCCATGTTGGAATTACTACATAATCTTGTTCAAGAGAGGCCTAGTTCCAAACCTTTCCAATCAACTTGCATGCATGAGCTATCAAGTGCTAGTGAAAATGACATTGACTCTGATGAAAATGATGACACAAAGGATTGCAAGAAGTGCCAGTATGAGATTGCCTCAAGTGAAGTTGAGCCTATGAGTGAAAAAGATACTATAAAGATTTCAAACCATAAATTGAGGTTGATTCATAGGYGTGTATAATGTGTAAGACATGTTTTCTAACTGAGGTACTGGCAAGCTTCCTATGGATTCATTTGTGGAGTTCGTTGTTACTTCACCAACATCAAAGCCAACTAATGCAACATCAAAATCAAGTTTTCAACCACTTGTGCCAATGCTGTTGAACTACACTGAAGAAAGTTGGATTGATGGCTTTCCCTAAGCTTGTGTAAAGATCAAATTCGGTGTTTCCTTATGTTTTCCCAACGTCCACCAAATTGATGAAATCCCTTTGTTTAAACCACTTAGCAAGAGTTAAGAGTTCTTTTAGCAGGACAGAATTGAGGTAGAACAAATTAAGATCTTTTAATTAATTTAGGAATTTCTGTAATTAGAGATTTGGACTATTTTCATAATTTTAGGGATTTTGTTAGGAGCTTTTCTCAGTTCAAGTCTATTTCCTATTCTAGTAAGATCTATTAGAATTTATAAATAGGGCCTCGATTTTTGTTATTACTCAAACTGGACATTGAATATTGAGAACAATGTTTCCCCCTAAATTTCCTCTAATTTTTCCTCCTCTTTCTGATGAATTTTCTCCCGTTATTGATTCCCTATTCCCCATCAGATTTGTACTACAATCTATCCTCAAAAGAACTTAAAATTAAACATAACTGATAAGAGTTTATATATTTTTAGTAGGCCATAACTGATAAGAGTTTAGATATTTTTAGTAGGCCAGGTTAACCTAGACATATTGCGCTTGAATGCCCCATTCCATTACTAAATATGACAGCAAGATGAGTTTGTGCTTGCATCTACATCACAAGTACATTTAATTAAAATTTACCCATGCGTATGGACTGTTGGAGTTCAAATACTACTTCAATATTTTCCTAATATCATAAGGATTAATGGCTATTAGATAAAAACCATTAATATATGTAAAGACATGCAGAAATGGATGCATAAAAAAAGTTAAGAGACGGAAACTTTATACAGCATGTTTTGATGCTTAAACAAGCAAATTCATTATTTATACAGAACTATTATCAGGAAAAAGATTAATATAGGTATTGGAAAGCTGCTATATCTAATAAGATCTTACACGTGGAGGCAGTCTGCAGGTATACTAGAAAGACCATCATTCATGATGACACGAAGGCTCTACAACAAAATGACTAGGTCAGTTTAGATTTACAATACAAATAGCAACCATTAACTACATATGCATATATAGCACAAAGTAGCTGGGAAAAAGGGTAAGATTAGCTAACCTGGAATCCCAAGGTAACAAGTTCCTTCTCTGATGCATCTGCAACAGACCTAAAAGAAAAAAGAAAGCAGGGAGGCTCAACAAAAGAAACAAACTCACACCCAGTAGGGCAGTCATCCCTTAACCTTTCCCTCTCTCAAATAATCCTCTTACAAGATCCCATATTTTAGTAATGTCTAGGACTTTTTATATTAACCTTTAAATTAATCTAATGGTTAAATGAGATTCGGGTCTTTTAATGTGTAGCTAACAACAACTGCTGTAAAATTGTATTGAACGCAAAGACTTCTCTATCTCTAAGCATTAAATGCCTAGGATAAAGTAATCAATTCTAAAACAAAATTGATATGTTATAAATTTTTTTTTTTATTTCTCACAAATTGACTCTCGCTAAAACGCTTTCTTTCCTACTCTTTATCTTAAACACTGTCTTCTTTGTTTTATGGTTGTGGTTTTCCCATTCTATGGCTGTGAACACACCCAAACTTCAGTTTAAGTAACTTAAAAGTGGCCAGCTCTTATATATGACAAAGACCCACAAAAAATGAGCATCAGTTTTATTCCATTTTTTAATATAACATAAAAAACTAATTAATTTCTAAAATTTAAGGTCTGCAAACTATTAATAGATTGCAGATTTTATTTTAAAATAAAATAAAATAAAAACCCTAAATCTACCATATAAAAGAATTTGTTCACCAATCGTACAATTAAATTATGGAAAATTTTGAAAATAGCTTTAATTTTAAGGGAGTCTTCAAAAATAATATTTTTTCTAAAAATTTTCTTATCATAGCCCTCTGCTCTATAACTCTATGACTATAGAGTTGTCAAGCACAAGGCACAGAGTAGAGGGTTATGACATGAAAATTTTCGAGAATAGATTAATTTTGAAAACTCCCTTATAATTAAGACTACTTTAAAAAAATATATATATATCAGATTAAACTACATTAACAATTTAAAAAATAAACGATGACCCACAAAAGAAAGAAACTAATTAATTTCTAAAATGAACTGTTAAAACTTTTTTAAGAAAGTGTTTTAGCAAGAACCAAAATGAGTAAAAAAATATTAATAAAAAATATAGTATCAATTTTCTTTTTGAAATTGAATAGTATTTAATGCCTTGGAGATAGAGAAGTGCGTTCAAAATATTTTAAACCAGTTATTATTTACACATTAAAGACCCAAATTTCATTTTATCATCAGATCAATCTAAGGTTTAATATAAAAAGTCTTGGACATCACTTAAGTACGGAATCATAAAAGAGAATATTATATATATAGAGTATAACCATGTGAAGGGCAGACCTCAACATTTCAAGTATATTTGACCAACTGTAGTGCAATTTTTCTCCACATCTCTGCAAGGAAAAAAAAATAGATGAAATTTTATAAGGACAATCTGAGAATCAAGGATACAAACGAAATTGATTTACAATTACTTTTCATCGGAACATATTACCTCTAAGACATGCAGAAGAATTTTCAAGGTTCCAGTATGGACATCAGGGCTCAGAGTAGAAAAATAAAGAACCCTTAGTGGAGATATGACAGCACACTCAAGTGATCTCAACTTTGCTAGCCTAGTTTCAACCTAGAGAGAGACAGAGAAAGCGGAATCAATTCCTATTCTCCGCAGACTATGGGTTTCCATCCATACAAAAGCTGAAAGTTCTCACTTCCTCAGAGGTGCTGGATGGTGCGTTATCCTGGAACTGTTCTGAGCCTAATACTGCACATATCGATTGATCTAAGGCATCAAGTGCTATATTACGTAATTGCTGATTAGAATTATCTGCAAGCTGTAACATATTGTTAATGTCAATCAGAATGCAAATGGCATACCATTTTCTGCATTATTATTTAAATACAAATTATGATCACCTCAAGAAAGTGGCCAACAACTTGATCCCACAGTGGCTCTACCCCTGAAATGAGAGGTTACAGCATGAAGCAAACAAAAAATAATAACTTTAGTCATGAAAAAGTTTATATTACGTTAAATTACCCTAATATATAAATAACATATACAAATACTAAACTTAGAAAGACTGATTTCAACAAAATCCTGCACAAAATTCCCACTACATACTGTGAATATTGTTGACAAGGATAGATATCATTCTTTCCACTGAAAAGCTGATGGTTCCAATTTTTTGACTTGATGTTGGTCCAAAACTACTTGAACTTGAAACCATGCATTGATGTGACAACTGACGGAGTGCAGAGAGTAGTGATTTAACTGCAGATATGTGCATCAAGGCTGAGCTCTCAAACAGCTTGGCAGATTAGAAAAACACTATGTTAGAACATGAAGATTTTATCAGAGAATAACAGTGCATTTTTATTACAAAAGAAAATTGTTCTTTGGTTCTAAAGGATGGTAAGCATACAAAACAGAAATGCCCTTGGCAAGTTTTTTAAGTTAATTCCAAGAAAGGTTTTGAAAACCAGGAATTTTTGGAGAATATATATCGTGTACAACATGACAAAAATATTATATTTAACCACATTTTTTAAAAGAATATTTAGAAAGAAAAGCTTCTATTTGTTCGCTACCAAACAAAAATAAACTGCTTAGATTACCTGAGAATTCAAAGAGGAGAGAATATTGAAGTCACTGTACTGGCCCGAAGATTCCCTTGTAAGCTTTGGAACAGCTGAGGAGACTTCCTATATACATAGAAACAATATACCATGGTATCTATGAGGAATTAGCACAAAGCCTGTTTGGCTAACACTTCTTTGGGCCATGACTTTTAACAAAAATTCTAAATCTATATTTCAGGGATGCTTACTGAAACACTAATTCTCACTCACAGTTGTGCTGCACTTTGATAATCGTACTAGGTAATTTGGAATCAAATACAGGCTACTTCAATATCCCATAGATTGGGAAAAGATTATATGTACCTCTATCCAATATAATGTCTGTCTGTCCACACAAAAGGGTAATAACATAACGTGCATCTAATCTTCTCAAGGTTGGGAAGCTTCGATAACCAAACTTAGGTATGTTTTTGTCATAGTAGTGCTAAGGCTATCTTTGAAGTCATTTTTGTAGCTTAGGACAACTTGTCATTCTTTTTGTGGACAACTTGTCCACATTTGTTGCTTCACCATTAATATACTTTTCTTGTTTCTTCATATATCTCTACAATTTACCCACACAATATTACTTTACCTGTGTAGTGGCATGGGGAGAATGGATAGCCCGATCTAGAGCAGCCAAAGTTTCCAAGACCTATATTTATTTGCAAAACAATCTCATAAGTAACAAACTTTGTTTCCTTTGAGGAAATTGTTAAATGCAGACACACATACCAAAACCCAAGATGGACCTAATACATCGTGTAATCGATGAGCAATGTTGAAGAGAGTCCTTAAGGCCTGAATTTCAATATCAATCAGGATTACGTATGTTAATAGTATGACAACCCGGT
>JANKKB010002539.1:0-15093 GCA_026225775.1 Bursera palmeri
TGGTTTGCAATTTTCACCTGCCTTCACAGTCGGTGCTTGAAGATGCCCTTCACCTTTCCACTTCCTGCTGTTGTTTAAACGTTCTTGTCGAGCCCTTTGTTGCAAGTAACGTTGTCGCTTCCACCGCTTACTCGACCTTCGTGCTGTGAAAGTTCTACTGTTTGACGAAGACACAGTTAACATGCTTGATGAGGGATGATAAGAGCCTGAATCAATTTATGCTAATATGAGGTCAATTTCATATATAAGCTCAGAATCATGTAAACAATACAATAAAATAAAATAAAATTTGAATAAATTATTTGATATGAAAAAAATTAAAGAAAGTACACAAATCTCACCATTGTAAGAAACATTTCCATCATTCCCCTGAGTGCCAGTTTCATACACATCCATTTCTACTGAGGAACTGATGAAATCATCATTAGATGAGTCTTTTCCATTTCCTTCCAAATCACAGCAAATCCATGCAGGTACTTGACAATAATTTAGAAGCTTATTGTACTTGAACAAAAATGAAGAAACAAGAAATAGAAAAAAAAAAAAATATATTAGAAATAGAAAGTCAACTATGCCCATGCAATAAGTTTTAGTAATCAGAAGCAATCTACAGAGACACTGATTTCCATGAACAATTTGGAAAACAGTGTGTAAGCAACCGATCCATAAACAAACTTAATCAAAGCTATCATAAACATTTTCATCATTATTGTTCTCCATAATAAGTTCACCACATGCAGACATCAAGTAATATCATCATTTTAAGTAATAGTGGAAAGAAGTGATACAGCAAAACGTACCAAATTACCATCAAACATTTAGTAAGCCAACCAATAAGAAAGCAATTTTTTCCAACTAAATTAATTGAGCAGAACAAGATATTGTATGGATGCCAACATTTTTAAATGTTACAAAAGAGTAGATCAAAACATAAACATCACACAATAAATGAAAGTTGACCAGTCTTAAGAATCAACTTTTATTTCTTTTGTGACCCACAAATCCCTCAGTCTATGCAAACTGAATTTGCAGCTAGTCAGTGCTACTGGACCCTATAACCTTTAGAATCAAGATAACTACAGAAAGTAGACAGCCCTACAGGAATTTGAACCTTGCACCTCTTAGTTGAAAACCAAAAATCATACCATCCAACCCACTCCCTAGGTTTAAGACTCCAACTTTACTCACTAAAGTGAAACAGGATGAGGATCTAAAAGATCAGGGATAACGTTGTAGAAAAAATGATCATGGGAAAGATAATGTAAGTCAATCTAGCATATAAGAGATAATGGAAGTCTGGAAAAAGGGGTGCATGACAAAAGCCAATCTCTAAAAAATCTGAAAAGTTTGATACTATCTCAAGTTATAGATTAGTACCCGAAGCTTCAAATTCTGAAGGTTATGCATTACTCCAAGATTCAAAGCCCCTAATGACGTCAACCTATTATTTGAAAGGTCCAAGTTCTCCAACCTTTGCAATGAAGATAAACCAGATGGTAATTCCACCAATTTATTATTAGCAATCTTCAAAGATATCAAGGCCTTTAAATAACTTATTTCAGATGGCAAATACTTCATCTTATTGAATGAGAGATCTAAGTACTCCAAACTCTTTAAGCAGCCAATTTCTGAAGGAAGGTATCTGCAGTAAAATAAAATATGTCAACAATATACATGTCCAAAAATCTGATATATCAATATAAAACTGCCAATTTCAACTCAAGTACACTTTTGTAAAAATTATATCGCCTAAACTATACATGTTGCAAACTGAAGCAGAAATTAGGATTTTTGCAATAAAATCATGACCTTTCTAACAAGAGCTGACATTGTCTGATATTCAAAGACATGGTTTCAGATATCCCAATACCACTAGCATTGAGGACTAACAATCTAGATAGACACCAATTTTTGAATAAAGCAAAGCCAAGAGGCAAATCCAAAACAAAATAAATCAGCTAATAAGCAATGAACATAGTTTGACATACACCTGGAATTAAAAAAAAAAAACAAAGGGAAAATGTTAATCCTTTTAAGTAAAACTACCTCGATGATGCTAAAACAGAGAAAAAATACTATTAATTTAGTTTGAATACTTAAGATCTTTCAGAACTCCTTAAGCATGTCATATATTATATCAGCTTTCTCTTTATTAGTTCTAAAAGCTAGATAAATGAGCACCTAAGGAAGTAGCAACTTAGCATAGCCTCCTAATTATAGATCAAAGACTATTCTAAAGTCCTAATCAGTTAGCACATAAAAGAATAAGAGTCAAAATCCAAAAAGTTCACCCATTTTGAGCTTATTACAGTCCTATAAATCTTGTAAGTATAAAACT
Source organism: Bursera palmeri (assembly GCA_026225775.1). Lineage (NCBI taxonomy): Eukaryota > Viridiplantae > Streptophyta > Magnoliopsida > Sapindales > Burseraceae > Bursera > Bursera palmeri. Next base: position 2,339 of record JANKKB010002539.1, read on the forward strand.
AATTACAAGCTCACCCCATGTGTCTTTATCTTTAGAAATGACAGCTAGACACAAGACTTTATCCAACACGAAAGATTTAGAAAACAAAAGTCAAATACACTTACTGCATACAATTTATCTCTTCGAAATACTTATTTGTCACTCATTATGGGCTAGCAAAAGAGTTTGAAGTTTTCAGCTAATATTTCAATACTAGCAGCCCTAGTGGGACACATCATTATGCATAAAATGAAAGATAACATATATGCAATACTGACTCCAAATGAAAAAAATATTTAGAGCATCCAATGAATCTCACAGAAAACAAATGTGAAGAGAACCCACTTTCTTGACTCGAACAAAATCAAACGTTCAGCAGTTCAGTTTCTTTCCAACGCTTACTGCTTTAAGGAGATGTATAATTGATAATTTCTCATCCAAAATCAAAAAATTACTTTTGAAGTGCCACTTAAATACCACCCTAGCCTATTGTGCCACATTTTTCTTCCTTTCATCAAATCTAATCATAACCCATCCCCATTCATCAGCCTTCCAATGCTACAAAAATCATAATAGACAACATATATTTACTTGAATAACGTATTAAACATTAAGCCCAAATCATCGGCACCGAATAGTAAAACTCAACAGTCACGCAACAAAGTCACAACCATTCAAATTTTCAAAAAATTTCACCTCTACATCTTTTCAATCTTTTATAAATTCAACAGCATAACAGAACTTTAAAAAACTAAATTAAAAAGTTTAAAACTAACCTAATAGAGAAGTGACAAACAGAGAGCTTGGTCAAGCACTTAAGCCCAGCAATTTCACCCAACAACGTCAAAACTGAGGGCCGTGGGGGAACCTTACTCAATTCGAGCTCCTTCAAACCCTTCAACTTATTCAAAGCCAACCCATTAAAACCCGGAGACGATATTTTGACCTGCAAGCATTCCAACCCCACCAACTTCCCAACCTCAGCCGGAAACAAATTAATCTTGTTCCCGAAAAACTTCAAATTTTTCAACTTCGCCAACCCGCCCACAGATTTCGGAATCAAATTAAACACATTCTTGTACAAATACAACCGCTCCACCGAATTATCGGATTTCTCGATACCATTACGATCACTTTCAAGCAACGGAAACTCCACGGCCTTTCCCGATACATCAATAACCGAGTCATCGTCGTCGTCGTCGGTAGTGTTGTTGTTCCCGTTGCTTTTGTCGGCTTCCAAGAGAAGTTTCGGTTTTCGGGGACTTTCAGGGGCTTTCCGGACTGCTTCGACGGAATCTGTAACCTGCATTGAGTCTGATGACAGAATTGAAGAAAGAAAGTTCGAATTCGAGGCTTTTTCTGTGCCAAGAGAAGAAGGGTTTCGTGCAGTTGGTTTCAGAGGGAATTCAAATTGAGATCTTTCTTGGAGGAGCAGAAATTGAGTGCAGATAGCATGTTAAATTCAAGAAGAATGAGGGAAAATTTAGGAGCGGGCCGCTCCTGTGTGAGAGAAAATTAAGAGAGAGAGGGAAACCCTAGAATCTAGAGGAACCGTACTGTAGTTACTTGGAGGCAGGTACTGTGTTTATATAAAGAGGGAAAAAAATAACAGAGACTTTGATTTTGTTGGGGCTTGATTTGAGCGCTGCGGTCTTTTCATTAAATGGGGCGCCTCAACACTGTCTTTAGTGAAAAGTCTGAAATAGCCTTACTTTGGGTGATACTTTTTTTATAATTTTATTTTTAAAAAGTAGAGTTTAGTCAAATGGAGCGGCCGCTCAAAAATAATTACGACCTGGGGTGTACCCATATAGGCGTGCCGAGCAACTGAACTACAATTACCGGACCTTTTCGCCCTTCTTTCCTGCCTCCTCCGTGTTAGGAAAATTTATTAAAATGGCCATTCGGGGATCAAATTAAAAAATAGTCCCGTTTCCATAACCCTTTCAAATCCCTAGTAAAACTTACAGTAAATTTTAACTTCTACCAATTATACCCCTATCCTTTTCATATTGTTCAAGAAGAGTCTCTCTCAGTACTACCATTTACGCTTTCTCTCTCGACAATCACCACTGTTCAATCGAGTAGTTTCTACTGTTCAACCAACCAGTTCTCGCCGTTTAGCCGACCATTTCCAACCAATTCAGCCATTACCTTTCATTGTAGATCGATTACGTGAGTTTCCCTATTTTTTCTCACTTATAATTGATTATTGTGGTTGTTACTGTCGAGGCAAAGAGGATGGTTTGTTGGTTTAGTGTTGTTTGTGGTTTATTTTCGTTGCTGGGTGTTGTTCGAAAATAGAAAAAGAAGCAAAAGAAGCTGAAAAAGAAGGAAGAACCCGCTATCCACGGTTCTTATTCAGACTGTGGAAGTCCGACAATGATCATGGACACTTTTGACGATCATTTGTCTGACCTCCACGGTCTGTATAAGAACCGTGAATACTGTTCATAATAGTGTAAGACTTTTCACGGTCTTAGTGTAAGACTTATCACAGTTGTAGGGGACTTTCATGGTCCTGGTAATGTAAAATAAGTTTCACGGTCCTGGTATTAGACCTCCATGGTCCGGTTTCCAGAAGTATTTTTGACTACAGTCTTGAATCCAGAGTCAGATTTGACAATGTATGTATCACGATCTTGATTTCAGAGACAATTTAAACCATGATCCACGGTCAGGATGTCAGTAAAGTTACAAAAAATGTTTTGTTTCGTACAAATGACTTTTTCTCGTATAACCTTTGATTTGAAGACCCCTCCAGGGGCCTAGCTGTCTATTTTTCAGTTTCTTTCTATATTTTCAAGTTTGTTATTTCTAGTTAAACTTCTAACTAAGTTAAATTTCTGGTGACAGGATAATGGCAACTTCCATCATTGTCCACTATGGTGGGCATTGGGAAACGCAAGCAAATGGTGACGTTGAGTATGTTGATGATGAAATTAGGGGGTTACTAGTCTCGTAGGATATCAGATTTAAGCAGTTTTTAGATTTATTACATAGGGAAAAGGGGTTTGATCAGACAAAGTATGCAATAACTCTGTCAACCAGATTTCCATACATCAACTCAAAATCATCCCCTGTTATACATCTAGAAAATGATAAAGATATTTGTTTTTTCATTTCTAATAGTCGTATGGTAGATAAATTTATTCCTCTCATGGTGACAATGGAGAAAAAAGTTGGTCCAAGTATTTCGGTTGTTCAGAAAAAGGTTTCATGACACAAAGATGCTTTGACAAAACTGTCGTTTCACTCTCACAATACTTGTAATCAAAGAATTGATTCAATACCTTCAACTTCTTCATCCCATTTGGTAGAAGACAATGAAACAACATCGCCAATGCCTTGTACCCTATTGATGAATAATACAAGCTATGTGCCTGATATTGACCAATTTGTTAATAATCCCGACAATAATTTACCTTATGATATGCCCACCATTAACAAAGAGTTACATAAAGCAACAATGATAGGACGTTGTAAGTCATATGATGGTGATTCTACAGATGATGACATCGTACAAGACGATGATTTTACGGATGGAGATCGCGTACAAGATGATCATGTTGCTGTTAATGTAGAGGATAACAATGATCCTCCACCGTTTAATCACATTCCATCCTAATCAACTGTAAATATCACTCGTAACACAAGTTTTAATACAGAGATTGGGCCAGAAATGTTTCGATGGTTGCCACTAATTGCAGATACAAATCCATCCACAGATTTTGTTGATTCTAGTTCGTACATCAATGACAGATTGCATATACAAGTTGGTGAGATATTTATGAATAAGTTGAAACTTTGTACAAAGTTGACATTAGTTGCAACCAATAAGAAATTCAAGTTTATCGTATCTAGGTCAACAAAGCACAGGTTTGAGGCGGTGTGTCGGCCTAAAACAATGTAACGACACCGAAGTAAATGAAACAATAAATACATGAAATTTTAGAGACATTAAATATGAGATATAATTGAACTCGAATGTATACCACATGAATCTCGAAAACATTCTTTATGACATTGTCGTAACTCAGAGATCGAACCGTCCACCACTTAAGTATCTTGGGCATTTGTTTACGATCTACAGAGGGCAAACCGTAAGTCCTCCTGGCATAAGAAATTGATTCATAAACCTAGACCTATACATAACAACAATGATAACATGAAGTTAGCAACAATAACTTATAAGCTTCAGGCGAATACTGCTCAATAATTGTAAAAAACTTACAAGAAAGGAGAAGCTACATCCGAAGATGTCGTATCTCTCAGCCTCGTGCTTCGGGTTCATACTTTTTCTCTTCTTATAACGGATATATCGACCCCAAGTAACTTTCTTGTCTCTTCATGTAGCAACTCGTATGCCACCCGACCCCAAGGATATGTATTGAACTCCTCCAGCTTATCAAGGAGAGTTAACTAGATAAGTGATATTTCTCATTTTCTACTATTGGGCAGTAGAAACCTCTCAATATGGTAATACAATGCCAGTTTCACTGCATGGTCATCAGGAATATACTTAAAGCGTATATTACTAACTATTTACTCCATCTTAGTAACCATGATGTTCTTAACCCCGAAGTATAGATCCCATAATGTGGTCACTATCTTCTGAATTTTACGGGACATCTTACCAAAACTCAAGCCGGTTATAATGCTAAACTCGTAAGCACTAAACCTTATTGTCTTCCTTAGTAAAAATAACAACATAATGGAATTACGACAATAGTCATATATATACATACAAAAAGAGCATCAGTAATATTTAATAAAGTTTTGTCATATTACCTGACACCAAAAATCACATCTCTCCAAGTAGACCTTCAGTTATGACCTCTCTCAATAAAATATTGTGTACAAGCTGTATAGGAAAGATAAGACCATCGTTAATGTCTAGTAGGTGCCCAAAGCATGTCTTCCGAAACATTTTGCATTGTCTTTTTGTCAGTTTCTGCTTCACCAACTGAATTGACCTCAAGGATGACATGTTTGTGGCACTAGCTCCATAAAATTCTTCTGCCGAAGTCTTCAAATCAAAGTTTACACGAGGAGAAGCCATTTCGACAAAACAAACATCCAAAATCCTTTGTTAGCAACTTCATTGACATATAAACCGTGGATGTATCATTGTCCAATATGCTTCTGACATCCTGACCGTGATACATCCTTACTTCTGGAGATTGAACCGTGGAAGTCCAACCCTATGACCATGAAAAGTCTAACGCTATGACCATGCTAGGTCCACACCTATGACCGTGTTAGGTCCATACCTAAGACCGTGAAAAGTCTAACTCTACGACCGTGTTAGGTCCATAGCTAAGACCCACATACAATGAAGCCGTTCTCCACAGTTCTTTTTAAGACCGTGGAGGTTTTACAATGACCGTGTAAGATTTTCAAGGTCAATGTCAGACCTCCACGGTTTGAACAAGAACCGTGGAGAACGAGTTCTTCGTCTTCCCCGACTTCTTCTTCTTCTTCTTCTCAACCAACACCCAACAACAACAAATAACCAAAACAAACCATAAAAAACTCAAATCAACAACAACCCATCCTCTATTCCCGAATCGATGCAGAGAGCAACGTAGGGAAACTCACCAAATCGATCGAGTAAATGGTATTAACGGGATGAATGGTTGGTTGGTTGCCGAAGGCTGAAAGGCGATGGCAGAATGGCTGAAAGCGAATGGCAATATCTCGTTAATATGGCGGCACTTGAATAGCTGAATCGGCTCATAATGGTCAGATGAACAGCAGGAACTGATCGACTGAACTGCGGTGGTTATCGCGAGAGAGAAGAGTAAATGGCAGCGAGAGAGAACAATCGTGAATATGAAAGGGACAGGGGTATAATCAATAAAAGTTAAAATTTACTGTAGCTTTGGTTTGGATTTGAAAGAGTTATTGAAGTGGAGCTATTTTTAATTTGTCCTCTTCCAAATGGCCATTTTGGCAAATTTCCCTCCGTGTTAAGAATACAATCATAAAAGAAATAGGATAACAAAGCAAAGACTCGAGCAGAAAGTATATAGTTTGTTGTATTGAATTAAGGGAAATTAGCCAAAATAACTTAAATTAAGGAGAGTTTTTAAAAAATAATCAATCTCTTAACTTTTTTTATGAGTAATTATCATTTAATACCCTTACCTTTTATCTTTTTTCACTCATATGGAACTTTTACCCTTTTTATCTTCTCTTATCCTTAAGTTTTAAAAAAATCTTTTTTCAAGTCCTCCAGTTAAAAATTATGTTCGTTAACATCTAATAACCTTTATATTCTAATAAAATTACCATTTTGCCCTCTAACACATATAAAAATAACTAATTTTTTAAGAACAATATTAAGTTAAATGACCAAATTACACTTGAAATAAATAACAATATCTGTGAATATTATCCATAAAAAGTAATTTTAATATGTGTTAAAGGTAATTTAGTCATTTAATTTAATATTATCTTTTTAAAATTATGTCATTTTTTTATATATGTTAGTAAGGGTAAAATGATAAATTTATTCAAATATAAAGGTTAATAGATATTAACTAATATAATTTTTAACTGGAGGATTTGAGAATATATTTTTTCAAAACTTAAAGATGAGAAAAGATAAAAATAGTAAAAGTCTCATATGAGTGAAAAAAAAAAATAAGGTAAAAAGATAGGGGTGATCAATGATAATTACTCTTTTTTATTTATCTAATCAAATTAAGAAAAATAATAATTATACCTCTACTTTTTCTCTTCTCTTTATTTTCTAATTGTCCAACAACGATCTATTGAATTCAACGGTTTAATGACAATCTGATAACAGTTCGATCAATCTGATGATGGTCTAATTAGTTTGATAACAATTTGGTTAGTCGGACAATATCGACGCATTTTTCAATGACAATTGAAAAGTATTAAAAAAAAAAAAGCTATCCCTACGTCCTTACCCTCAACCTTATAGGAAATTCACAATTAGACCATCAAATATTTGAAAACTAACAATTACAAAGTAAAGAAAAGTTACTTCTAATTTTAAATATGACTCCTCTCCTCTATCACAATAAACCCCATAAAATTACAAAATTTAGTGAAAAAAATCAAAAAATTTTCTCTAACCCCTTAATTAGATTTAAAAAAAACACTTAACCTCCTATTTTTATTAAACTAATATTTATCTCCTAAAAAGTTAATACTATTTTTCTAAAATTAATACTTACCCTCTAAATATTTGGAATGTAAATATTAGTTTTAGAAAGGGTTTTAGAGGGTAAATTTAATTTAATAAAAATATGAGATCAAAATTTATTTTAAATTTAATTAGGAGTTGATTGTAATTTCGCAGAGGAAATCTATTATGGTTTTCTTCAAACAAGTCCGTGAGTGATAGACGTGGACATAAATGCTTGTAACATTGGGAATCTCATTAGAGAGGTGATACACCAATCAGCCGTCATTGAAGCTGTGAAAAATGCTTGCCTTTATTGGTTTGACGGAGAGTGCCCAAACAAGAAATCCTCCGGCAACAGGAGTCATAGAAGTCTGAAGTTTGTATAACGCTCATGAGAATCTGATTAATGGATGGAGAGACAATTATAAAGAGCATAGGGCTTTGTTTAATTATTTATATTTTTTATGTTAACAGTAAATTAGCTCAGGAATATTTTAGTATTATTTACACTCATGAAAAAAATTATGTTTGAAACTTTTAATTACTTTTATTCACTTTTAGTCCTTTTGGACAAAAAGTAATGCTTATTGTAAAATAATTATTTGGAACAATNTATAAAGTGATATTTTAACAGAAAATTACTTTTAAATTAATGTCATGTCTAAAGGAAAATGTTAACTGTTCAAAACAAAAATGTATCTGAAATTAATTTACAAGATTTTCTTGCAAATTCCAAACTTAGAACTCAAATTTTGGATTATAATGTTAATTTTTANAGATTATAAATAAAGATATTTTACCTCATTTTCAAAATATGAATATAATTATAGATATATATTTATTAAATAAATTATTAAATGACATAATTTTCTTTGATAAACAGTCATATCTCTAAAATTTTAGATTATATGATTATTTTTCTTATCAAATTACTTGAATGCCCTTCTTTCTTTTTTAAGAACAACAATAATGATTTTTGTTTTTCTTCTTTCTTTTATTCAACTTAAATGCTCTATTGTCACACTTTTTAATTTAAAAAACATACAATAGGCTTAGAAATGAGTAGTTTAAAGAGATTGTTACATTTTATTTAGATTTGAAGACAAATTTTGTGTTTTTGAAAGTTGAAGATGTGTAATCAACAAGCATCAAGCACTATATCAAGTGTCGAATTTCATATTTAATATCCGATAGATAATTTTAGGGTATTATATGTTGAATATCTGATATCTCATAATTTTAGGGTATTAAAATTTTTATATTTTATGAAATAAAAAAAATATAAATATACTTAATATAAACCAAATGAGTTCGAGATCGAATGCTACGAGCTTTAATATTTCCAGAATTTGATGTGTTAAATATATATTATATAATAAATAAATAATTTTACATAATATATATTATGTATTATGTTTTAAGAATTATTGAATCGATTGGATTTCAAGTTTTTATTGTGCAATCCGACAACTGACCCGAAAATCGACAGGTTAAAATTTATTAACTCGATATCAGGTTGACCCATTATCAAACGCAATCAAAATCCGACGGTTTAGGTCGAATAATTTTACCCACCCCTAATTATACTTATAAAATCAACATATAAATTCATATGATATCAGTTTTAGATCTTGAGGAGTTAGGTATAAAATATAATATTTTGTAATTAAAAAATTTATTATTATTATTTTCAAAGTGCTACAGTCCTTTGACAACTGCCATCTGAGTAACATATATTTTCAAAATTTATTTGTAATATATCATTATTAATTTATAATTAATGATTTGATTTTTATTATTTTTATATTTTATCTTTTAAATTAATATTTACATATATTATTATTATTATTATTTTATTTTTTATTTTTTACAAAATGGATGCCTATTCTAAACTTTACATTCGCAACAACACATTCACTTTTTAACTTATCAAACACATGTAATGTAACATAACTTTTGAACAACACATAAATTCTTAAAGTCATTTTTTGTTAACACAACAATCTCAAATAGATCTTAATTTGTGATGTGCGTCTTTTTTTTTCTTTTGCTTTTGTTTTTGACACTATAGCAACTCTATTATTTTATTTTGAAATTTGTATATGATAATACGAATTAATATAAGAAAAAAATCCTCTGATTTTAGTGTTTCAGATGTAAAAACTTTAATATTATCCCAAAAGTGAGTTGAAATGAGCATGGTTGAAGAATAAATAAGTCTTTTTTTTTTTCTTTTTTTATATGAATTTAGATTTGTTCAAAATGAGCATATTCATAATTAAAAAAGAACTATAGTTAAAATGGTGTATATATTTAATCATATGAATGTATGGCATCAATATAATGATCTAATAAGAGTATTCTATAGGAATGGATGCGTCTTATAAGTGACATATAATTTATTATGTATTGTCCAAAAATTGAATTGAATAATATTTTTATATTTACTCTTGCATGACATTATCTCTTATCTAATAAAATTTTATAGATGAATTATTTTTGAAATAAATACACATACCGTATCATATTACGATTGAAATTTATTAGACGATAACAAGGTGAGCGTAATCGAAGGAACACTTTCGTTGACCTCTGCAACTTTGGACCCACATCATCCGGTCTCCTTCTCTGGATTAAACGTGGCAAAATCAGGGTCCTTACTTGTAAGAACTTCACAATTTGTAACCGGAGTAGTACTCTACCATGCTAGTAGGCTAGTAGCCCAAAATGCAGACACGGAACTCAACTATTTGTTCAAATCAATTTAACCAGCTGCTTCACATCCGCTTCCCGCCATTTAAAGTTCACGCTCACGCCCTTCACACAGTTCAAAATAACGACTCCCAATTCAAACAAGTTATACGTTTCACTCACTGTCAAGCACACCCAACCCAAACACGCAAAATCAAACAGAAATTCTCTAGAGATTTTCTATCCTCAAGAAGAAGATGATCGCCACACTCAAGTGAGTCAACATATCCGAGTCATTCTTCTTCTTCGTTTCGTTTAGGATGAAGTAAAGTTATATAACATAATCTCACAGTCCCTGCTCTGAGATGGTTTGCGCTCAAGGCTCCACGCTTCAGAGTATAATCATTTTCTATTTTTTGTGTTGCGTAGAGCCGAAGAACAAAGCCAGTTGCAGCTTGTGGAGCGAGAAGACATTGATGACGAAGAAGACTTGTTCGAAGCTATTGATAAACGTACGTAAGCACTATAATTCTTCGTTGTCGACTCTGATCAATTTTTGCATGATTTTATGCGTGTTTGGCGATATTCGTTTTGTAAACGATTTTCGTTGGTTTACTTGTGCATCTTTATTAAAACTGATTTTTTTAAAACAATTTTAAGTGTTTTATGCGATTTTGTGGCAAGTGATTAGTTCGAATTCCATTTCTTTCACTCTCTTTCTTAACGTTGATTCTATGATTAGTTCGAATCCGATTTCTCTCACTCTCTTTCTAAACGTTGATTCTATGATTAGTTCGAATTCGATTCCTCTCGCTCTCTTTAAAAGTTGATTCAATGTTCTGATCTCGTTTTGTTGTTTTTTTTTCTTCGTATAATTCCGAATCAAAAGAACTTGTTATGTTTTGAGAATATTCTAGAATTTCAACCGAACTGGAATCCGCTTGCGAGGTTGCGCCGGTCTAACTGCAAGTTCCATTGAATTAAATGTATATTTCCAGTTATTTTCACTTAAATTTACGTTTAAAATCATTTTAAAAGTAAATTTGTACTAAGTCAGTACAGTAACATCACGTGAGTTTGTAAGTGAATTTATCGGCAATATTCACCTTATCAGATTGAGTTGTAAGTGAATTTATCGGCAATATTCACCTTATCAGATGCAATTGGGATGCCTACTTTATACCCGTAATATTACTCAAATCAGAATAGTGTCTCCGTTTTAACATTATTTGTTAGTTTTCGGCTATCTAAGTGAACAGATCGAGTAAAATTGAAATTCTATGGCTTTTAATTTGTTGATTAGTTAGTTCACAGTGCTGTGTGAAATTCGTGCAGTGATCGCTCAAGGAATCAATGCTGGAGATATAAAGAAGCTTCAAGATGCAGGGATTTACACCTGCAATGGCTTGATGATGCACACAAAGAAGGTTGAATAAATCGTCTAATTACGTTGCGATGCCGCTGGATATTTGAATATCTGTTAAAATGGTTGTTTTCTTTTAACAGCATTTGACTGGAATCAAAGGATTATCTGAGGCAAAAGTCGATAAAATATGTGAAGCTGCTGAGAAGATAGTGGTTTGTGTTCAGATTATTCTTCACATACGATAACTTCAATTCATATTATTCTTATATACAATAACTTCAAGCAATTATGTGGCTGCTCCTCTCATTTTCCTTTTTTTTCCCTAATTCACAGAATTTCGGTTATATTACTGGAAGTGATGCACTGCTTAGAGTAAGTTCCAACTACTTTATTTTAAGTTTTTGGGAGGCTTATGGAGATAGAAAACTGACATTGTATCAATACATTGGATGCAATTACGTCTGTCTCATTTCTCAGGACATATATTAACATGAATGCATGGTCCCACTTTATTTTCTTTGTTATTTTCTTCTTAATAAAAGCTTTTGTTACTGATTTTAAAAGCCTAAAGCCAATTTTTGTTTGGGCTTGTAGAGAAAGTCGGTGATTAAGATCACAACAGGAAGCCAATCCCTTGATGAACTGTTAGGCGGTAATTGTACTATGTCCAGATGTTTGGTTTACAATATCTTTATGCATTGTTATTTTACTGTAATTGATTTGGGTGTAAACTTTGAAAAGGCGGGATCGAAACTCTGGCTATTACAGAAGCTTTTGGAGAGTTCCGGTGAGAACACAAGCTCATCACCCTTTTTTGTGATCACTAATTATCGTTAATCTTAAAAATTTTGCTTCATTCCATGCATTTATGTTGTTGTTCCTCTATACTGAATTCTCATTCAGGTCTGGCAAAACACAGCTTGCACATACCCTCTGCGTTTCCACACAGGTTATTTTATTGACTTGATCATAAATGCTTCCATATAGTTGATAGTTGTTGAATTAGTGCAAGTATTAGTTAATGCTCTGTAATGGTGATATATGCTTTTTCTTTACCTTTCTATAGTCCATAGATTTAAGGCATCAAAGGAAGTGAAAGGGAATCACTTTGTTGACGTGATTTTAAGTTTTTCGTCATTTTATTTATTTATTTATTTTTTTTGAAGACGATGAATTTGAGATGCTGTTATGACTTTTTGCTACTGTATTATGTAAGATTTTCTGGGTGGCATTGACCATGATTCAAGTGCAAAACTCTATCTCAAAATGAAATCACAATGTGTTATCTACAGCGCTAGTGGTTTGAGTATTCTAGTAACTTTTGCAGCTTCCTACAAACATGCATGGTGGGAATGGGAAGGTTGCTTACATCGACACTGAAGGAACTTTGTATGTTTCCCTTCTCCAAAAGTAGCACGTTAATTAAATAGTTCTTTTTCATGCAAAAGGTAAACTACAATTATTTTTTTAAGTAATTACCCAGTTTCCTAATTTTTTTCCCTTAACTTTATGCATCTGCAGCCGTGCTGAAAGAATTATACCAATAGCTGAAAGATTTGG
>JANKKB010002540.1:0-16197 GCA_026225775.1 Bursera palmeri
TGGGGATGGGGTAAATCCTCAATCTTGAGATTTAAAAACTTCGACTAAAAACAGAATATTAATTTTCATTTATGGAACATAAATGTGTTCGAATTTAATTAATGATTTAATATCAACAATAAATTTTACAAATTCACATAGTTTTTTTATTTTTATTTTTTCTTATCAATCCTATACGTCATTTTTTATGTGAAAATTTTAAATTTGAAGTAAATTAAGACTCATATGTCTCATGTGTATGAAATTTGACCCGCTGACTTACCCTCTTTCTTTTTAATTCTTTTGAAGCATTTGTCTGAAATATATAGATGCATGATGTAATCGCTGATGTCTATTTGATATGATAAAATATATAAAAATAGAGTAGAGTAGAGTAGAGTAGGTACGATTTTGATTATCAAATCTAACCAAATAACGTTGTATACAGTCCATGGAGACTTTTTATGATGGTGACTATTAAGGACCTTATGCAATGCATTTTCTGGAGGTTGGCGGCAAACTTGGATTAGAAAAAAAGGGTGAAATTATTCTATGATTGATCCTTCTTTGTCAGCTTCAAAATATTTTATTTATTTGTCTTATAAAAGTGAATTTCGGAGATATTTAATGGGTCATACGGTGATCCAATAATTCAACCTCAAAATCTTTTATTAATTTCTTTGACAAAGAAAAATTGATTCCGTTGATTTTGAAATGGTTTGTGGGAGAGATTAGGGAAGATAGAAAGAGATTGATTCCGTTGATTTTAAAATGGTTTGTCCGATTGGGTTTGCCATGTGGGACTTTGAGTTTGGTTTCTCAATTAGGTTTTGTTTACTATTTAATTTGTTTTAAAAGAAAATTGATTAAAGATAGAGCCTTGATTGATTCAAATCTAAGGGTGTGATTTAATTGGATTTATTTGATAAAGTTCTGGTGTTAAACTAGAAAAAAAGGTGGTGCACTTAGCAAAATGGGTTGGATTATGATTGAATTGGATATGGGTTAAACTTATACAGGCCTGGTCAAAAAATGAATAATACAATTAGATCTTAGCGTGGGTTGGACATATACGGGACTTGATTTTGGGCTGAATATATGTTTGGGCTTAAGTTTAGGTTCAGACCCATGCTTAGGGTGCCCAAAGGCTCATTAATGTTTAATTTCGCGGTATGATTATAAAACTAAAACTCTAATGCCTCCCTAGCAGCCACTTAGAGGTTTAAGGCGGTTTGATTTAATTAGATTAAATCAATGTGAAATTCTTGTACTAGCCCTAGGATATATAAATACTAACCCTAATTATTCAAGAAAGATACAATTATATTATAATCAAAGTGAGAGAACGATAAGTGTCTTAGAGTAAAATCCTAGTGTTCTCCTCCTTTGATATTGTTCTTGTTCCATCCCTTTTCCTATAGTAATCCTAAGGTGTCGCCACCTCCTCCTCTCTTCTATAATCGTAGAATAGTTCTGCAAGATATTCGCCCGTTTCTGCTGAAAATGAACGATAGACATACACTTGGAAGGCTGAGGTTCAGAGGTGCTCTTTAGTCAACTTGAAAGAAAAGGTAATTTTCTTATTTGATTCATTTTTAAATGCCCAAGATTCTCTCCCGCGAAGGTGATCCGCCTTTTAAACGGTTCAAAAGTCCTCCTAGATACTACACCTATGTGACTATCCATTATGTTTTGAAATATTGAGTTAATTATTGCTGCTTTAGCATATTATCTATGTCTATAACACCATGCAGTCTATGAAACATGTTTAAAAAAGCAATTGATTTGAAATTGAAAGACATGAGTGTGATAGAAAGAATCTTTTTTTTTTTTCTTATATCAAACGCATGTGTTCACTGGTTGGCTAGTTATATAACCCATACTAAAGATTGATTCAATTGTGAATGCATCGGGTATCACGAATAAAGCATAGTTCTTATTAAATGGATTGAATATGCTACAACTAATGTAACAAAATAAGTATGGGATATAATAAATAGAATTTGAAGATCTCTTGTGTATACTTACGGTTGAGAATATTAGCTCATGTACATATATCATTACACATTATTGTGTTTATGGGCCACACAATGTATTTGCTCATATGAGGACTCTATTATGATTAGGGGTGTTCACGGGTCGGGTTTTTTTTGGGTATTGGTCAACCAGACCCAACCCGAAAGCTATTGGTTTAGGAAAAAACCCACCCGCAACTCACCCATTCAAAATAGTTAAGCGACTCGAGTCAGTTGGACGGGTTAGTGGGTAGCCCGTCGGGTTGGGTCAGGTTTAATCAATTATTTATATTAAACAATAAATATAAAATTTTATAACAAACTTGTAAAATAAGATGTAATCCAGCGGTTAAGGCTACGGAACAATGAGGTGGAGGGCACGGGTTCGAAACTGATGAATGCAAAATAATATTTTCAGAATTTAACAAATATTATATTATGAATAAATATAATATTTTACATAAAATTTAGAAAATTGGGTTTCACCTAGTGGTAAAGGTGACAAGTGCTAAGGTGGGGAGGGTTCGAATCATAGGAATGTAAATCCTTTTCAAATATTATTCGGGTCGGGTTAGTTTTCGGGTTTGTATAGCTTCACCCGATTACCCACCTGAACTCGACGGGTTTTTAAAAATAATACCCGATATCAGGTTGGATACTAAGCCAACCCGACCAAAACCCGTCGGTTCGGGTCAAACCGATGGGACGGTTCGGGTTCGGTTACCGTGAACAGTCCTAATTATGATTGTGTCAATTCTCTCTTTGTTGTTTTTTGTTGCTCAACATCCCACCATGTGTGAGTGGAAGATGTTGAACATGGAACAAGCAGTTGCATATTCAAACTATAAACCGCTTGATATTGCAACTGCTCGCTACGCTTCTCAAAAGACCTCATGCACAGTACAGAAAAAAAGAACAAGAGAAAGTGCAGATTGTGTGCATCAAAGTAAGGCAATGGATAGATAGTGCAGAAAATATATATAGAGAGAGAGCATTAGCATTGTGAAATCAGAGATTTTTTCTAGTGATCAATCTGCAAGTATGTGATTCCATTCCAATGTAAGTAAATTATTCAATCTTTGAATATCTCGCCATTCCCTTTTTCCTACATATAGAATCAATCTACAGATATATCCATACATTCCAAAATTTAAGAGTTAATAATGTTGTTTTTAATCTAAGTGTTATATTTGAAATTAAATGAAATTAGTAATTTAAAAGAAAAAAAAACACACAACTGGCTTCACTAGTTAAAATCTTTTATAATTTTATTTGTAATTATATTTTTTAATTATATAATTATTTTATCATAAATAGATATATTAATACCTGTTGAGGGTAATATAGAGATTTT
Organism: Bursera palmeri; assembly: GCA_026225775.1. Lineage (NCBI taxonomy): Eukaryota > Viridiplantae > Streptophyta > Magnoliopsida > Sapindales > Burseraceae > Bursera > Bursera palmeri. The sequence goes on from JANKKB010002540.1 coordinate 3,349, forward strand.
ATCATTCTTCATCAGCCTCAACAATTATTCATTTAACTTTTTGTTACTGTAGGAACATGACTGTATATATTTGAAACCTAAGGGATTAACATGATATATATATATATATATATATATATATATACATGTTTTAGTTTTCTAAACTTTTATAATTTTAAAAAATTAAAAATAATTCAACTACGTACATCTAAAATAATGAAATACATATGATAATTTGAATCAACATTATAAGACTTTAGTGAATTATCTAAATACCATGTGTTATGCAGACATTACTGACTTATTTAATAAAATATATAAAATAAATTAATGGTAACATTATAATATTAGTACTTATTAAATGATCCAATTTTTTAAGAATCAAATACAGTTGACATATAGAAAAATAATTATATACCATGCATGTTAATTGAAGGAATTATATGGATGTAATATCATTTTGAATTGGAACTTTTTAATAGTTTCTTAATTTTGTCCATTAAAAAAAATTATTCTTTAAAAATAACTAATGATGTAAAACTTAATTAAAAGAAAATTTAGACTTTAGTCTAGAAAGAATAATATGAAATTAAATTATAAAAGATAACATATAACAATTGATTGAATTTGAGAGATGGCGATTGACTAAATTCATATGATTACTTATAGGTTAAAACATTAAGTTATTACAATAAGTACAAGTAATATATTCATCAATTAATTCATTATTAAGGATAAATTCAATATACAATCACCTCTTACATTTAGCAATTAATTCATTATTGAATATAAATTTAATATACAATCACTTGCTCTCAAATATTTCTTAATTTTGTATCTTTAATTTCTTAATTTTGTAACCATATAAAGATAGTCCTTTTAATTTAGTCAATTTCAATTAGTGCTAGTCATTAAAAGAAATGTTTTTATCTCATTTGATAAAACCCTGAAAAAAATAGAATACTCAAAAACCTTCAAGAATTAATTTGAATTTCTATTGAAATTCAATATTGAAATTGAAATATTTAATAAGCTTTCAATTAAATTGAATTACATTGGTTTGGTCCGAATTTGATTCAATCACCTTGAAGAGAATATCTAACCGAACTATCGTTGCCAAAGAGAAGATCCGGGTTATATTCCCATTATCCTCTCATAACCTATTTTATATGATAAAAGATTCATTATAATTACCATGATAGTGTTATGATTCTATCTTTCTATCTAGGTTAGAGCACTTTCATCTGACCCAACCCAAAGGCAGTGTTTGAAAAATATTTAAATAGATTATAGGTAATGAAATTTGAACCTTTTACTACCTCTTACTTTTAACAAGATAACCACATGATTATATCTCGTTTTATGTATTTTATATAAACAAAATTTATTTATTGAATAAAATTATGGAAAATAAACTCAAATCCAAATTCGACGAACACGACCCAAATAATTTAAAAATCGTAAACCCAACTAACCTGAATCCGTCGGATTTATTATTTCTAACCCGTCAAATTTCAAGTTTTTATTAAATTGAACCAAACCCGACCCGATCCGTGTCCAACCCTATTTCCATCTGAACAAATCAAGGGTGATCATAACTCAAACTCTCTAGTCCAGTAATTTTATCATAGTGATTCTTATTTATTATTTTAATTTTTTATGTTTTTATCCCACTACTTTTTTATGTTTTGATCTCATTACTCATTTATGTAACATCAGTTTGAGATACAAAAGTTGGGGTAGTCTCAAAGTGTAGTGGCAAAGTTGTGGGCAGTTTAATCAGAGCATCCATTATTCGGGGAAATAATCATCAGCTTCATCTCTGCAACGGTCTATTCAGAGTTACCATTACCAACAACAATGCAACAAAAGAAGCAAAACCAATTAAACTTAAAGAATACCGAAAGAAAAAAATAAACACAAAAAATATAAGTAAAAGTAGAACAAGATGGATCAGAAGACTGGCTTGGATTCTCAAGAAATGAGAAAAATCGCACAGTATAATCAGCTTCGATCATCTGGGGAAAAAATCATCACACCCATCTTAAAATTCTTCAGAAAATCAGAACTTCTTCCTTCTTAGACACAATATAAACAAAGCAAGAATGAGAAAAGAGCAAAAATAAGAATTTATCCGAATCTGCATAGAAGATACATAGGACAGATATTCTAACTTGCAGAAGTGGAGCAATTGTTGCGTCGGCTCATACACAGCACCCATTAGACAGAGCACTGGTAATCAGTTTTTTTCGACGCTTTCAAGACTTAAACTAAAATGCTGACTATTACAGAAAGAGAATGAAATGTAAAGTCTGTGCACTGTAAACATAAGGGACTTAAGCTAAGCTAAGGATACTGTTTGGAAACCCCAATGCTATTATGGGAGTTATGTGCCAGCAGGCTGCATTTCATCACTACAATCCTGTGGAGCGAACAGCACATGTGAAATGCATCCTGCTGCACCGAGGACTAAGGCTATTTTGTCATAATACATGTTTATCTTCTATTATCTATTCAGCCAAAGCCCTGAGCGGCCTGAGCATGTTGTCCATGTTAATTCATTTTAGCAAAACATTATCCAAACCAACATTGGGAATTCTATAAGTTTAGGAAGAACTCAGAATCAAAACACAAAGTGAACATTTTCTTCAGAACATTAAAGAGCTTTAACTTAAACAATTCTGCTATTCAATTATTTAAAGAAAAAAAAAACTCCAAATTTCATTTTACATTGGCCAATTATCTGCTTAGAATTCTTAATCACTCAATTTGGGCAAATACGAAAGCTTCTTAAGAGAAAAAAGTGTATTAGTTTCACAAAAATTAAGCAAAACACCCACATAACGTCCAACAACACATAAAAATACTAATTGAAAATCAAACCAAACTAATGCTATATCCAAATGTTTCATAGACATTCAGTCCTAGCCCCACAATCGTACCAAAAATAGTACACAAAAGTGAAGAATCATACATAGCAAAATAGTTATGTTACATATATTAAACTTCATTTACGATTATTTTAAAAGAAAAGAAAAAACATCAACATTCCAATCCCAAACAAGTCAATTTCACATGAAAATTGGCATATTCCAAGTAAAGGCAAAGTTGATGGATCAGATTCCTGGCTTGGATTCTCAAAAGAGAGAACATCAATCGCACAGTTTAATCAACGTCGATCATCTGGGGAAATAATCATCACATCCATCTCATTATACAATCTCTCACAATCAAAGAAAGTAATAGAAAAGACAATATCAACCACTTGTTTCAATTATAAACAATCATGAAAAGAAGAATCACAAACATAAGAATGGATCAGATTCCTGGCTTAGATTGGATTCTCAAAAGAGAACAAAGATCGCTTAGTATAATCAACGTCGATCATTTGGGGAAATAATCGTCAGTTCCATCCCAGCCATTGCAACTTCAAAACATATAAAACCCAAAAAAAACATACAACATAAAAAAGATGGATCAGAACACTGGCTTGGATTCTCAAAAAGTGAGAAAAATCGCACAGTATAATCAGCGTCGATCATCTGGGGAAAAAATCATCACACCCATCTACATTCTTCACAAGAAAACTAAAAAAATGATAAAAATTTTCATATATCATACCCACAATCAATATAAGCAAGACAAGCTGACTTAAAAAAGGATGAATTTAGCTCAGCAGAAACCAAGCAATTCTGGCGTCTGCTCATACACAGCATCCACCAGACATGGTATTGGAGGCTTTATAGGGTTTAGAGTACAATGACAGGGCCAGGAGGGGCGGCCGCTTATAATTTAAACGTTGGAGCTAGGGTTTGTGATCTTGTATCCAAACAGTAGCCTTCAACTTTTATTTAATTAAAGGGGCACTCCCTAACCCTTGCCTTTTAGGACATCCATAACAACCCTGCTACTATCGATTTAATCCCAAGATTTTTAGAGCTACCAATGGCAACCTTGCTGTTATCGACAGTTAGAAAAAAAATTGCTTCTGACAGTAACAGTTGGACCCTCGTTAGAGTGCTTAGATGACCGTTTTGCCCTTTATGAGTCAATTGAATGGTTTCTTAATTCTCCATCCATTGACTTTCTTTAAAACTGAGAAGCCAAAGTGTTAAATTCCTTTATTTTTTTTTTTTGTAATCCGAGATATCTAAGTCAGCTTACTCGTACCATTATATAACAAATATATATATATATATATATATATTATAACTCACGTTCTTAAAATTTAATTTTACATACTATTTGATATATTTGTTTATTTTTATAATTTAATGATAAAAAAAACTGCTGAGTTGGTATGAAAAAATCATATTTTAATTTCTCTTTTCTATCCATAGATTATAGTAAATAAGTGGTTATTAAATAATATATAAAATTAAATCAAAATAACTGGACCCCATAAATTATATATATAATTTATTTGATATGTTATTTTTTAAAATATATTATGTTTTTCACATTAAAATGAAGATAAGTTTGTTTTATAAAATTTATGAATTTTCTTTTTAATTTCAAAATCTTAAATAAAAATGAATTAGTGAGAAATAATATATACTTTCCTCTTGTATTTTGAAAATAAAAACCGGGCCGGCGCGGGTGTGGACAACTCCACTTCCGTTGTCTTTCACATTTGGGTGTGGGTGTGAAAATGCTAAACCTACGCTTGCACCCGGATTTTGCCATCCCAAGTCCCAACGCCCTCTTTCTACCTGGGCTTGACAAATGGCCCAGGTTTTCTAGGCCTGGGGACATTTAGAAATCCTCGACTCTAGGGTTGTTACTCAAGCTTCAATTACATTGGGCTAATTTTAGTTTAGGCCCAATATATTTATTTGAGAGGCTTTGAAAATTTTTATCGGAAGTGTGATAAATGCCGCTATAATATATAAGATGATTTTACCATATTATTATTATTATAATATATATTGAAACAAATTTTAACACAATATATTGATACAAATTTTTTGTTATTGATCTCGCTTAATCTAATGATTGAGATTTAAAATAATAAAAATGTATTTAATGATGTTAACTTATTAATCATATCAACCATTTGATTAAATAGATTCATAACTAAAANTTGTATATGATATATTTCTTTTTAAATTATTTTTTTAATTTAATATTATTTATTTACTTTATTGTTGACTTGTCAAACTTAAATATGATTACATTTGATATAAATTAAAAGTGTTTGTCGGCTTGAAACTAATCAATTTTGTAAGTCCAATCTAATCCAATTATAAATTGGATCATCAAATTTTTAATCCAATCCAATTAAATCTGATCCGATACAAAAAAATAAAATATAGTCCAATCTAACTTGAAATAAAATAAAATCTAATTTAATCCAATCTAATGGAACAATGTTTTATAATTTATACCACTGCATATTAGAATAAGAAATAAATAAAATTTGATGAAATAAATATTTTGAAAAAATAAGATATGAGATATTAGTTTAACAATGAGTATCTTAGTTAAATATATAAAAATAGGGGGAAATGACAATAACCCCCCAATTAAATTTGAAGAAAACACTTAACCCCACACTTTTATTAAACTAACACTTACNCCCCCAAATACCCTTAAAAAACTAACACTCATCCCCAAGTATTTGGGGGGTAAGTGTCAATTTTGAGAAAACAGTGATAATTTTTTGGGGGGTAAGTGTCAATTTTAAGAAAACAGTGATAATTTTTTGGGGGATAAGTGTTAGTTTGGGGGGTCAGAGTAAATTCCCCTATAAAATATCTATTTTCTTTTTTCAATTTGGGTTGGATTGGATTAGTTTTGTTGGATCTCTATTAAGAAATCCAACATCCGATCCAATTACATTAGATTTTAGAAAATTNGAATCCAATCCAATTCAATCAAAATAGGGGATTTATGTAAAATAGCCAAATGGGAGGGGGCCTAATGAAAACTAATCATATCCCATGTTTTATTTCCTTCTTTGAAAAAAATACCATAAATAAACCCACAAACCCAAGCAACTCCCTCCCATTCAAACACTTTCAAGACACACTCTATCAGCAGAACCCTCTTCTCTCCCCAACTGCTTCTCCCCAAATGTAACCTATCAACTAATCATGAGATGGACTACAAGAAACGATGTCAAAGATCACTCAAAGTAGTCATAACAAACATTTGATTTGAGAAGTATACATCGTCAGTTTGCTCTTGAAACCTATTTGGCATTGTTTATCTGATTTATTGTGCTATTTGTTGTGTTGAATGGATGGTTTATATGATTTGACTTAGAATGGGTAAGTTTCGATTGTCTTTTGGAATCGATTTTAAGGTTTGTTTTTATTTGATTGATGTTGGTGATGTATTTTGGAATAGATTGGACTAATTTTTTCTCTAGAAATGTTGGAAACCATCGAAAAATGCATATCACGGCTAGAGATCAAGAAGCAGAACCCAATATCGGTTTGCACATTACAAGCAGACAGGAAGGCTTTATATCCCATCTCATCTGGTAGTAATGGGCATTAATGATATCAGGCGGATAGGTAACGGGCTTCAATGAGCTTTTGACAATCTAACATATGGAGGATGGGCTTTTAAGGGCCTAATGGTCCTGACACCATATTGATTTGTTTGTTTTTCGTTTTANTAATTTTGTTTAGTAAATTTAGTTTATATTGTCTTCAAAATGTTATATTATTATAGATTAAGAGGAAACAAAAAAACATGTTTTGCCTGACTTGTGTGATGTATATGATAAAATATATTGAAATACTTTCTATATTTTATGAGTTATGTCTAAGTTATATATATTAATGAAGTTGTGTTTTTTTTTTTAAATGTTATTTTCCATATATTCTAGATTGATAGAATGGAGGTGTCTTGTGTGACTTTTAATTTAAAGACACAGATAGAAGATTACTAAAGAGGCAATACCACAAACATGCAACATTGAAGCCCGTCCAGTTTGTAAAGGGCAAGATTACAAAGAGTCAATGAGAGCTATTTAGGACAATTTGTTTTGACCACGTGCTGGACATGCAGGACATAGCATTCCCTATTCAGCTTGTACGTAACATATTGTTGAGAGGGGCTATGGTTTCTAGTGCCTGGTAGAATTACATTATCTGTTTCAAACATGCAACCCATACATAGTTTCCGAGCTTACTAATATTGTCTACCTATTTTGTTTTTCTCAGGAAAGACCATTCGGTTTAGTCCATATGAGTTTGAGCTAATCACAAGATTAAGATTCATATCAACTCTCAAGTCATGAACAAACTTCAACTATAACAAAAATATACACATTTCATCCACAACATTAAATCTTATTTAAAAGTGTCATGATAGAACAACCAATTCATCAAACTGGTAAGTAACCATCACAAGTCCGTAGCCATTCTAGTCCTCCTAAGCAACCTGCAAACATAAAGATATCATGAGGTACCTTCAATTTATTATAAAAATTTAAACTCAAACAAGTTGTGGCCTTTAAAAACCTCTTAGTTTGTCACTTGAGGATTCAAGTTCTTCATAGCATCACGAAACTTTTTGTGGCACCTTGGAACCCTTTATACAGGAACCCTGAGGGCCAAATAGTAAATAAATAAAATAAAGGTATATAAAATCAAATAAAACATTTTAAATCAAAACATTTATATAAAAAATCATGAGTTACAAAATTTTTCAATAAAATAAAACTCCGACTCACTCTGCCCAGACATAACCCAACGACTGTCCAAGATCTTTTAAATAAGTTCCAGATCACTAACGTTAGACTACTGACCTCGTGTACCCGTGGAGGAAGGGATGAGCAACACAACCCAGTAAGAATTTTCTATAAGTATATAGTACCATGACATTTTAAAATTCAATCACACGTCAGACCACTCATATATCATACTCAATTATTTCACAAAACTTACATTTTTTATCTCAATATAGACTTAATCAATTTTCATGTCCACGTTGAAACACTTGAAAATCAATTTTCTACAATTCTTGGTGATCATAATCCTGAAAATTCTGAGCATGCAGTGTTAGCTTTGTGTATTTTGTGAAAACTGCACTAACTAAGAGGTTGTTTTGTTAAAATAATTTTTTTTTAGAATTCTAGACTTGGTAAACTTTAATTTCCAAGTGATTTCATAAAAAATTGGCCTTGTATAAAAACTTCAGTGAATTTTCAAGTTGATGGTTAGTTGTTGAATTGTGTTGGTTTAGATGAGAATCGTTAAACTGAGGCATGGAAGTTCATTTGTGTAGACTTGTGAATGAATAGTTTGTGTGTAACGATTGTATTAAAATGAAAGTGAATGTGTTAGACCTCGGAGGGGCCGTTATGATACGGGTCCAAGGTGAACACAAGTATAAATGTTCTAATGTTAGGTCTTGGATGAGCCATTATGATACAAGTCTAAAGGGAACACAAGTATGGAGGTTATAGTGTTAGGTCTTCGATGAGCCATTTTGATATGGGTCCAAGGAAAACACTAGAATGAGAAATTCAGTTATTATGTGTATATTGGTCAACTTGTGCTTGGCTCGGAAGTGTTTTGGACTAATCTTTATTTTTGTGGATGAATGAGCCTAACAAATTAATGTTTGAATGTACATTATTTATATGTGTTTGAAATGTTCGTTTATGGATATATTTGATGTGTTGGCGCATATATGATGAATGTTTGTGTTTTTCTTCCACAAGTTTACATGCTAATGCACAGGACCATGATGTTCCAAAGCTCACTTAGAGGATTCAGATGTTGTTTTGTGTGTCACTTCTTGGGACGTATTTTGGAGATTCTAATCTAATTACTAGTGGGCTTAATAAGGATTAGTAGCCAATGTCCTAAAACTTTGTATGTTGGCATTGATACTTATAAATCAATGAATAACATAAAACCCTAACCTACTAGCTTTGGGTCAGGCCTTGCGTGAGTATGACTCATACACAAACCCAAAAGTATAGTCTATATGTTAAGTGAGTCCAACTCACAACCAAGACTCAATCCATTCATAAACCTATGTTACTGAGTACACTACTCTCTTTAGCTGATTTAATCCTAGGACATTATCAAATAGGTCCTTATTAAATCATATAGCATCTTCTTAGTCCACATAGATGCCCAAACAAAATAACCTAGGGAACCTAATGAACATATTTAATTACAAGCTTCAATTAACCTAGTCCAGTACCCTATTATCTCATAATTATAGTGGACTTCATCTATTAACTCTGACTCATTTCACTATAGGTCTAGAGTTACACTCTTGAACTAAATACTCTTATTACCAGAAAACTTAATAATGTAATCTGATTAAATTATTACTTTAGGGTTTTATCCATGGAGCAATAGAATTATATAGATACCCTCATATGACACTGATAATTGAAGCTAGATTAAATTAACCATTTTACCTCTCCAATTACATATTTACCCTTGAGACTAGTTTTACATATAATGAATGAATTAATTTAATAAACTTACTTTATTAGACACTTGACCAAAATTTATTATTCAAGATATTGTGAAACCTTCAAGGCAATGTCTCTTAAATCTTTCGGTGATATTTTCTATCTTACAGAAGTTACAATCCTAACTATGTAAGATCTTGACATTTATAATAAAGATCTTTTTTTTCTATTATAATCAAAGATTGCAGCCTATAAACCAGAGGTACACTACCCTTTTAAGGTAAAAGTAGGTATGCCTAAGTTTATTTGGTATAAAATTTATGTTTATAGTAACAGCTGTTACACTGAACTATAAACTTCATGTACTATAAACTTCATGTGACACTTGTTTAATGTTTTCACAATACACAAGTGTCTTTGTCCTAAAGTCTCTAGTTTAATGATTTGAGACTCATCATCTTTGCAGAGACAAACGATACAACAACCTTGTCCAAACGAAGAGCCCAATTATATTTATAGGTTGTGAACTATATTTGAGTTATGATAGGATTATGAATCTCCCATATATGACTACCTCATATAACAAAAAACTTTATTATTTTTCTAGCTCAGAAACTTTGATCACTGATGCTATAATAGAGATAACAAATAACAATGATTGAATATGAAAAATAATTTTTATTTATTCACAACTTCTTTACAATTACAGAATTATGACTTGCTCTAACGACATATCTCTAACAATATCAACAAAGAGTAATCACGTAGAAACTAAAGCAAACAAAATAGTTTTACAAGTGATTCACTTAAACTGAAGAATGGATTCTCTTGAGAATTGAGCTACCTCTTTGGTATCTGTTGACATAAAGAAGAACGTAAAACAAGCATTTTTTACAAGAATTGACCATTCATATAAGAGTGTTAGATAATTGGGTTTCATTTTTTTGGGGGGAAAATCGTCATAATCAGGTTCTTGAACGAGCAAAGAAGACGGGGGAGATTCTCTATTGGTGTCTGTTCCATATCAATATATATATATATATATATATATATTAACACAACCTAATCAAACATCATCTCCAAATTGTTTGAGTAAAACAAGCATTTTTTAAGAAAACAATATTAATGCGACCTAATCAAACATCAACTCTAAACTGTATTGAGTAAAAGAAGAATTTTTTATAGAATAATATTAGTGCAACCTAATCAAACATCATCTTCCAATTGTGCACATGAAACCATAGAAGTGATTGCCGAAATTGGAATTTACGTGTATCTCAAGGTCATATAAAAGTTAGTAATTTTTTAAATACAAACAGAAGACAGACTAAAATTAATTTACGTCTTTTATTAATTCTAATAAGCTGCTAAGTGCAAGTTCAAAACATGATCATAAATTGACTTTTTCAATTAAAATGAGTTTTTTAAGTACTCTTCAACCTGTGAGGGACATGAAAGCCTTTTAGTATTAGCATAGATGAAAGTCATGAATTTCTGAGGTAACAGAAATATAAAGTTTGGATTCCTTTGGGTAGGCCTGAGCATAATTACCTGACCAGTCGAGTTGACCGGAACCCGACCCGTCGAGTTTTTATCGGGTCACTTTCTTTGAAAACCCGATTTTGGGTCATATTTTCTGGACTCGCGGGTTTCGGGTCACAGTCAAGTTCGTGGGTTAAACCCGAAAACTCTACCCGACCTGTGTTAAACAAATTCCCAAATTTTTTTTTGAGATGTTAGGATTTAAACCCAGGACCTCTAACCAACCATTTTGTTACACAACCACTGGGCTATAATCATCTTATAATTATTTGTGTAAACGTATATATTTATTACATAATAAACATTCATAATATTTGACAAAATCAGAAATGCCAGGATTTGAACCCCTCACCTAAACTTATGTAAGATTTTATGCAACTTTACCAGCGTGCTACAATTTATTTTAGGTCAAAATTGTACAAGTACTTACTTATTCATAGTATTATTTTATTGAACCCGACCCTAACCCGCTTCAAACCCGATCTGAATCAGAAAATTAATTTTTTTCGCTAACCCGAAACCCGAGCTAACCCGAACCGGTAGGTTCACTTTTGTCAAGACTCGATTTCGGGTCCAATTTTTTCTACCCGTCGGGTTTTGGGTCAGCGTCAGGTTGGGTGAAACCTGACTGATAGGTAGTTTTATTTTCGTTTTCTATTTTTCATTTTAGTTTAGTTTTTGTTAATTATATTAAGTTTTTGTTTTAATTTCATTTTATTTTTGGCTTAGTTCTGCTTACTCTTACATTGTTTAGTTTCTTTTGTTTTTGCAGGGGAGCATATGAGTGGTCGAACGATAGTTAGAGGTCAGGAGATTGATTACTCACGTGAGGCTATTAATGCCTTTTTTCAGGATTCCACCCTTAGCTGCTGATGAGTATTTGGCATACTCTCGGGACTCTGTTGATTTCGACACGATCACTAGATATCTGTGTAGGCCTGACACTGAGCGGGTTCATGAGAAGAGCATACCGAGCTCTTTTCGCTCTACTGCACTATCCCGCATACCTAAGATTTGGTTTCACTTTATTAATGCGCGGATGATTCCTAGTTCACACGCTAGTGATGTCACTAGGGATAGGGCGATTTTACTTTATTGTTTGCTTAATGGCATGTCGATTGACGTTAGGACCCTATTGTACTATATGATTATTTACACCCTTCGTACACCTGCAACTGCTTTGTATTTTCCATCCTTGATTACCAGTTTGTATTTGAAGGCTAGGGTACGATAGTCTTCCGATGAGGAGCAGCAGCCATCGAAAGCCGCCCTTGATTTTTCACTTATGATGCAAATCAAGGGGTGGGATGACCTTGAGCTTTGTGGTCGTCCTCCCCCTTGATGTGCTCCTTCTGCTTCTGTCTCTACAGGTCCTTCTTCTTCTGCAGTGCCAGAGCGGCGGCTGACAGTCCTACAGTGGTTGGCCAATGTTAAGTGTCTTCAGTAGCATCAGATTGCTCTTCAGTCTGCTCAGACATCTCTGTTATGTGCTATGGCTGCCCACATCGGTCTCTCACAGAGTCAGATGCTGATTTTTCCCTCACCTCTGGATCTTCCTTTCCCCCCAGCTCTAGATGCCGATGATTTTGATGTTACCGATGATGATGAGGATGCAGGGGCCGATCTGTGAGTCGTATTGTATCTCTTTAAACCCAGGGAGTTTTCTACCCTTTCGTCTTTCATTTTGATATTTCGCATGGGACATGCTTCTTTTCCAGTTTGGGGGTATTTTGTGTTTATTATGTTTTGGTGTTGTGAGTTTCGTAGTGTGGGTCTGTTTGTTGTCTTTGTTTTTCTTAGATTTTTGTTTAGGTTGTGTGTTGGTGTTGTTGGGTTTATAATGGCCGATGATAGTACCGCGGTTACCTATGCATGCCAATTCTAGATGAGAGTCCCATTTTAGGCACAATAGAAAAATTTTCAGGGCAATTCTTATG
>JANKKB010002543.1:0-22090 GCA_026225775.1 Bursera palmeri
CTTTTATCTACTTCTTCTTGCCGGAAACCAAGAACATTCCCATTGAGGAGGTGCAACGGGTATGGAGAGAACATTGGTATTGGAAGAGATTCGTCCCGGCAGAAGTGAAAGTTGAAGATGTGATAGTTTAGTTTATTCAAGAATTTTATTATTTTATTTTTCTCTGTTACCTTTTTTTTTTTAAAATTTCTCTTATGTGAACTAATTCCTTAAAATGAAACAGGGAGGGATCAGTTTAGTTTAGTTAATCATTTTTATTTTACCGAATTTTGAATAAAGCAATACTTAAAACCATTCATCGATTGTTTCAGTAATGGTCGTTCTCAAAGGATTCCGAGAACAAACAAGATATGGCTTCTTCCACGCTCCACGCCACTTTCTCCTCTTGATTCATCAACATTTTGATTAATATTTCATGAGATAAAAGCACTTACATATGATTAATATTTTTATGAGTATTTTATGGAAAATTTTATGAGGTAGCGCATTTACATGATTAATATTTTATAAATATTTTATGGGTGTGCCATGAGTATGAGTAGTTAGTTCTTCAGAAAATAAAATAAAATAAATTATGGTTTTATGAGATAGATCATTTACACATGATATATGATTAATATTTTAAATTTCTTAGGTGGAGGACTACTAGGATTTCGACACAGGCCAAGGTCGTGCAAGACATATTCAAAATTAAGAGAAATGTAAAGTAACAAACATATAATTTATCAAAGTCATATTGACCTAAAACTTAAAAACATTAAAAGTGTTATCTGTACCCATTGCAACATATGAGACTTACAATTCATATCATAAATAGTACAATAAACTACTCCATATTTTCAATAAAATTAGTGCAGTAAAATACTCCATATTTCGATAATTGATAGAAGTGTGCCATATTTTCGTAAATAATACTATCCTTATTTAAATTTGTACATCAATATTTATATATAAACAAATAATAATGAATGATAAATAATAAAATAACCATTAATAGTTAATACCATAAAAATAAGAATCAAAGCTCAAATTGTCACCATGTTGTGCTCTTCCTGAAGCGCGCACACACCTGTACAATAGTTAAGCCCTCGCCAAGAAACCTTGACCGTTGACTGGTAGAAGAGTTGGTGAAGGCCTAGTCAGCACTCTCCCGGTACTGAACTTGGCGGTGTATTTGATCATCCTGGGAATAACTGGAGAATCACCCGTATGCTTCTCTTCCATCTATGAAAAGTATTACAATTAAATTGATATGAATTAAGGTAATTATCTGTAAATAAGAATATTGTATACCATTAGATTGATTTCAATTAGAGCAACTGAATATAAATAAAGGGCATAAATTAATTGATTAACTATAGGATATGGTAAAAAAATTAATGAAATTAAGTTAATTATTTATCTTTTAACATACTATTTATTTACTATAACTCTGGGTTTGGGCCAATAATTTTGGGCTTCCACAATCCCCAATCACCCACCCTCCACCAGTAGACAACTATTTGGGCTAGAAATTTGGGCTCAATTCAGCAGCCTAATCTGATTCAACTCAATTTGTAAAATTCACGACAGACAGCACGGAACTGCACACTACTTTACTCAAAGCTCGCTTTATGCTGCGCCAACTCCAAGCAAAGCAACAACCAACCCAACTCTCTATTTTCTTTCATCAATTCACATAACAGAGCAATTTCTATTCTTTTCTTCTTTCTTTCCTAGAAGAATGTTCCAGTAAGCGTGAAGAAGGTATTTTTCTTGTTCCTCCGATTTTGATTTTGATTCTGTTGTTGTTGTTGTTGTTATTGTTGTTTTTGTTTTTTGTGTGTTTTTGATATTATTATGTTATTATTTTTATTATTGTTATTGCTGTTGGACTGTTGATGGTGGCTGTGTCGGCGACTGTGAGGGCGGAGGCTTAGTAGAAAGAAGCTTTGTACTATTTGTTTGTTAACAGTACTGTAGAGAAAGTATTGACTGATTTTACCAAAACCACCTCAGGCTGATAATGGACCACCTCTCGAATGCGTTCTCTGTGTTAGGGCTGGACGCGGCGGATGATCAAGTGCAATCGGCCCCTACTTCTTCGTCTTCTCGCCATTCAGGTAAACAAGCTTTCTAGTGAACTAGTTTTCTAATTATTGCTATTTCACTGCTTGTTGTTCTATAAAATGATTTCTTGAGACAGGTCAAAGCAATAAGAAGGTGAATGGTTCTAGTGATGTCACGACTTCTTTGGACTTGGGGAAGTTCAGATTGCCCCTCGTGTGGATTGACTTGGAAATGACTGGTAAGCATTAGCAAAACTGAAGAGTTTCTATAACTCTGTATACAGCTAAAAGCCAAAACTTCCTAAATTAAGGCTTTAAAATTAACAATTCATTTGCATTCTCTTTAGCTTGTAAAGATAGTTTAGCAGTCAATTGACACGGATGACAAGGCATAAAGATAGGCGAGCTTTTTCTCACTCTTTTTCATTCTATGTAGGTTTGGACATTCAAGTTGATCGAATACTGGAGATTGCTTGTATAATAACAGATGGCAGTTTGACAAAATCAGTAGAGGTTCTTATCCTATCTGTTAATGCACATTAGCCCTATCTGCTGTTATTATTTTGTATTTTGTTGTGTTTTTCTCTTTGATGCCCTTTTCATCGTAAATTTTATAGATGTTTCTGCTGGATGTTATTATTTTCTAACTTTTTGGTAAAACTATAGTCAATAGATGTGCACCTTCTTAATATTCATCATTCTGTTCCATATAAAAGCTTGCAAGGGGCAAGACTTTTTGATGTAGACAACTGATGAATTAATGATTAGGATTATTCTATAATCAAAAGTCGATGAGCTAAAATAAACAAGACAATGCAGCAGTGCTGGTAGTGTGAACAGTATCAGTAAAAAGCACTTTTTTAGGTATTAGAAGAGTGCATTTAGAATGGATTTTCATGTTATATCTGAACATTAAGTTTATAGTTGATTTTTGTGAATGTTTTGATAATGGGTTGAATTAAGTTTATGAAGTAAGGGCTTCGATGGATTTAGCTGAATACTGCAAATAATTAAAGACAATAAGGAGACTATAAGAAAACATAGAATACTTTAGAGTCTTACGATGAGCTCCAAGTTATATCACTTAGAAGAATTTTAATGGGATATGTCATGATAGATGGTTTGCAGGAAAATAGATGCCACGCGATTGCAAAAAATGTCATATAATACTATTTTGCATATTATATCATGATAGATGGTTGGCCCATGCTTTTGACATGTGGAAAGCAATGTTGAAGATTATAAAATTGTTTCATTATGATGTTGTATTGCGTTGAATTATTGACATGAGATCGGCAAATGACGCTACTTTAGTGGAAAATTTGGATTTGGTAACTTGTGGTGGTAATTTTCGCTTTCAAAGTTTTGGAGTTGCTTCCTTGTTATAACATTAGGAAAAAAGAAAAACATACTGATGTCCATATTTAAAACCTTCTCGTAAAGCTACCCAAGTTATTTGACTGTTTGCAATTGATGCCCTTTTATATGTAAGAAACTTTTCACGAATGGATCACTGATTGAGGGTAAAATAGAAGTTTCATTGAGGAGTTCTTGAATTTAAACATTTTATTTATTTTTGTACATGATATTGCTGGAAAACTGAACTTTATCCCATAAAAACTCTCTGTTCTCTGTTTCTTTCCACCCAAGAAATCTTTAAAGTAGCCAAAATATTGCTGTACCAGGGCATAGATACCTTCCTGCCTCTGCCAAAGCGAGGGACATGATGGACTTCTTAAAAGTCATAAAAGTTTGTTCCAGTACTTTTTTTGATGTAGCATGAGGAGAAATGGATGATTGATTTTTACTATGTCTTTCTGAACATTGTATAAGAAAAGGAGATAAGCAAATATATTGCCCTCTCTTATGAATTTTCCACACATTGAACATTAAATTTTACTTTTGAATTTTTATTATCTGTGATTTTTTTTTGGAACTTGTCAATGAGGTAAAGGTTAAAGAACATGGAAACCTGAATTTTTGAAGGGTTTTTGGTAATTCTTTGTTTTTTCATTTTGCAAGAATGAATTTAAGATGATAACAGGAAATTCAATTTTGTATTTTTTAAGATTTAAGAATGCATTTGTTAACATTTTTTGAAACTAACATTTTGAAAATGAATTAGAACATGTGTGGTAGAGTTTTTTGGAAATAACAAAATTAGTTTTTTATATAATTTATTAATATATTTTGTCCATTTTCTAAGAAATTTGGCAAATCAAATTAAAATTATTTCTAAAAGATTAATAAAAAATGAAACAACTAAAAAGTGTTTTTTTTTTTACATATAAATTTTGAGAACGAATAAAATAATAAAAAGACTATTTTTTCTATTGTCTTGCTTTTCATTTAAAATAAGTGAAAATAGGATTTTGTGTTTTCTGAAAACAGAAAATGAATAGTAAATGAAAAAATATTTTTCTTTTTGGAGGGAAAAAAAAAGGAGAAATGAATTCATAAACAGAACATAAGTTTCTATTTGCATAATATGTAAAAAATGTGACAACCAGTTTTTTTCTTTGTGCTATTTCAAGTGTACAAATTGTACACTTGGACTAAATTTTGAGTAACAAGCATCATTTTGTTTGATATTACTTATTTGTATTATGATCTTAATTCTTTTAGGGTCCTGATTTGGTTATCCATCAAAGTAAAGAGTGTTTAGATAGAATGGGAGAGTGGTGTCAAAATCAGCATACAGCTAGTGGTAAGCAGCTTAACACGAATTTGCAGCTTATTTTCTCTCATAATTATGCATTTCATGTAAGAAACTCTGTCAAACACTTCATAATTGTTATAGGGTTGACAAAAAAAGTGCTCCAAAGTACCCTGAGTGAAAAAGAAGCTGAAAAGCAGGTTTGATATTACTTTATCATGTGTTAAGCCATAAATGCCTTGGTTTCTTGTTTTCTATGTGTTTTATCATATATGAATCTTTTGAAACCTTTTAAGAGTTTTATTTACATGTTATTTTTGGTCACAGTAGGACATTTTAAGATGGAAAACCATGAATCTGAGATTTATTTATTTATTTTTTGTCTCTGTGATAAGAAACATGTTAAGTATATTCATGAAAACTAGATTTTACAATGAACAAGTTGTCCACATAAAGTCCATATAAAATTGTCAAGACAGCTCTAAAAGAATGAAAAGAGACAAAAAGAAGTGACTAGGACATCCTAAAAGAGTCCAGAAGTCAACAATTATAAATTAAAAAGTGCTTTGTCAAGTTACTGCCACCTCCCAACCATGATGGATGAAGAAGAAAGGCATATCTCAGGGAGAATGATTTACATGTGTGAAANTGGAGGCTGATAACCTGAAAAAGGAATGACTACTTTCATTTCCTAAATCAGAACAAAAGTTCACGCTCCATGTTTTTATTGTTGTTTTTAGGACAATGGAGCTTGGAAGGAAAGTAAGGCATTGCGGTTCGTGAAGGTTTTGAATGAGAGATCTGTCTAGTGTTAAGGCTCTTAAACTAGACCTATGCTGTGTTCTATCTAGAAGTAGTTGGCTTTTGGCAGTTAGTTTTTTTTTTTTTTTTTTTGCAAAATCTTAACTNTTGGCTTTTGGCAGTTATTTTTTTTTTTTTTTTTTTTGCAAAATCTTAACTGAACTGAGTTCAAGTTCCTTCTGTCAGTTCTTTCAAATTATATGTCTGTGTTGAATGCTTCATTTCCCTATTTGTTTTGTTTAAGATCTATTTGATATGTGATTCAATAGTGCAGGTTATAAAATTTGTCAAGAGTAATGTTGGTACCTTCACACCTGTTCTAGCAGGGAATTCAATTTATGTGGACTTTACATTTTTAAAGGTAATTTAACTGAATGTATCATTCATAATGTATTTACCATCCCGTTTGATTTTCAAACGATGATTGAAGTAATCAGATTTATATGTTCTATTTAATTTATATTTTTTAAAATAATTTGGCAGAGTTCTTGTCTGAAATGCAACGAACACTGGATTTATATGTTTTTGAAGATTGAGTATTAGTTTTAAGTTTGGTTTAGTTATGGATTTTAGATGTGGAGTAAATCTCTGCAAAAGCTACATACTAAGAGATTATTTGGATGGTGATATATGTTAAGTCAAGTGAATTAAGATTTCCCATTCTCTTGGTTTTAGAATCCAAATAATGTTAGGCTAAGTAAAAACTTCTGTTTATAAAATATTCTATGTTCAGAAGATAAAGGTAGAGCAAAGCTGTGATTTGCATAGTTAAGTGATTTTTAAGATTAACGTGGGTACTTTTACCTTAAAGGATTCATCACTGATTTTGGTGATTAAAAGAATTTTTGTTGTAGAGCAGTAGAATTTTATGCATTTAAGATATAAGTCCATAATCATTTACTGTATGAAAGGTTTCGTTGTATTCATTTTGTAAATTATATTAAGTTTGATTTACTGTTTGCTTATGGTTTATCCAGTTATCCGTGGAAGTTTGGAATTTTGAATTGTTGTTCACTTGAGCAAGCAATTTTAAGGTTATAAAATTAATTTTCTTGCTGCTTATTCATCATAAAGGTTTTTTATTCCTTTATTGGGTTGAAAAGAAGTTTAGGGAACAATTTAAACCACAAGGGATATCATTTTGCAATTTCAAACTTATAATTGCTAAGTGAACAACTCAGAAACTACGAGGGAGCTTTGTGAAATTATTCCCAAATTTAGTAGTCCTAGCTTCTTCTTCTTCTCTCTCTCTTTTTTTTTTTTTTTTTAAATTGTTTTGCATTGAATTATGAAACAAAGAGAATTATAGTATTAGGAAAAAAAAAGAAAAAGTAAATAAAGTTGGACAAGCTGTCTACAAGAAAGGACTGTTCCTGTACACGGTACACCCAATAGGGCTGTATAAAGTATACAAAAAATGTAACATAACTCTTAAAGATATAACTAAAACCACCTGAATAATAACTGTATAAGAAACTTTTCCCTGGTTAGGCTATTGAAACTTCCCAGTTATGTAACTTGTGTTGCATTATGAAGAAATCTTCCCAAGACTCCAAAGTAATAGACCCCAGAGAGAAGTTCAAATTTCACTTTTTCCCACAACAGTAGGAACATCTTCCCTATTAATATCTTCAGAAGTTCTCCTATTTCTTTGCATCCATAAAACCCAAAAAAGTTGCCATGACTGCATAATTTATTAAAACAACGGCCTTCCTTCTGCATTTCCTGGCTGCATGTCCCTCGAACAAAGCTAAGAAATTGAATTCCTTAAGCTACTTGTTCCACAAAAAGCTAGTGGAGGAACAATGCAAAAATAACTTGTCAGCACTCTCAAAATAAGTTGTAGTCTGAGAAACCAGAAAGGGAGTTTTGATTGGATTTGAGATGTTAAAAAGGTTAAGGTACTTGAAGCAATTTCAGGTTACTTTTCAGTTACTATTAGAGTTATGAAGAACAAAGTAATCCTCCGTCTTTTGCTCTTAAGATTTAAGAAAACCTTTTAAGTAAGTTAAATGATGGTTCATTCTCCATTCACTA
Organism: Bursera palmeri; assembly: GCA_026225775.1. Lineage (NCBI taxonomy): Eukaryota > Viridiplantae > Streptophyta > Magnoliopsida > Sapindales > Burseraceae > Bursera > Bursera palmeri. Next base: position 7,543 of record JANKKB010002543.1, read on the forward strand.
TTTATTGATGATTTTTAGACACATCTTATATGTTAAGAAATTTGTTTTCATGTGGTGCTAAATTGGGCATGTGTCAGGTTTACTTTCTTGTATTGACTTTTGTTCCCTAACTTTATTAGTTATAGTGTAATTAATTAATTACTAAAGCTTTAAATCCATGTGTCAAATGACGTGTAGTAGGCAGCATGGTTTTCTATTTTCTACCCAGGTTGTCTCACCTTTTGTTATTGAATAAGCCTTGGTACTTATATCTCTATTAACTTCCATTTCAAATGCATTATTTATCCTTTTAACGAGCTTCAACTTTTCAGAAATACATGCCAGATTTGGCTAGTCTTTTCTCTCATGTACTTGTTGATGTGAGCAGCATCAGGGCTCTATGTATTCGCTGGTTTCCTAAAGGTAATTGTCTCATAATACCATATGAATTCTTAAGTTTGGTTTTGTTTCTTTCTTAAGTATCAGGATTTTTGAAAATGGAGGTTTTTCTTTACCTTCTTAAGTATTGGAATAGTACTCCTGTGACTCTTGAAGAGATTAAAAGTTAAATGGATGAGTCAAAAGTGCTCTTCCAATACTTAGGCTTCGTCAGTACCTTTTTTTATTTTTTACCTTTTTAATAGAGAAAAAAGAAAATATCATTAAAAGTGGGGAGTGAGGCTTAGTAGATACTTTTTTTTTTCTTTACATTACTTTCTTGCTGTGAACAACATTCAGAAATAAAGCTGCCTAACGAGGACAAGGAACAGAGAAATTAGAAATTATAGGAGATTTTGAGGTAATCAAGGTGAAGAAATTACATGATAAAATAACATGTTTATAATTTAGTATTAATTTATGAACATGCCATTTTTTTTTATTTCCCCGCCGTACATATGCAGCTTGTCCTGTTCCTATTTATACCAGCATATTTGTTGGAGATGTGAGAGAAGTTGAGTTGATTATTTCACATCTAAATCATTAAAGCTGCAAGTTTTTGTCCCTTACCCTTTATTCGTCTTACTAAATGATAAGTGTTTTTTGCCATATGAGCAAACGTACTGAAGATCTGTCTTTATTGCAAGGTAAGGCCTAATGGTTCCTTCAGTGTGTCTTAAGTTTGAGAAGCCAGTTGCATAAATATTGGTCGATGTTCTGGCTTTTCTAGCTATTTGGGCAAGATTTTTTTTAACGCCGCTGGAGCTATGAGTTTGAATTATTTATTTTATTGAAAGTGAACCAATTATTTTTCTTCCTTACGTTTTCTCTCTTATTAATGTGTTTGCTAGAACTGTACCAGTCTATCAATAGAATTTTTCCGCTTTCACCAATAACAATTTTCTAGAAAGTTGACAGTCTTTTGACTCTTAAGGATTAAACTATTTAACGTTTACACAAAATCTTCGACAAGGTGGACAGTCTTTTGATTCTTCAGATCAACCTATTCAATTTTTGTTAGTCCAACTGCCTGGTCGATCATGCTTCAATTTATCTGCATGTTTGCGTAGAAGAAATGCTTCAGTTCAGAAGCAATTTTGTTTTATGATATTAAAGATAGTTTATTATTGAACAATTATTACTTGCATGGTCCACGACAAAAACTAGGAATGTTTCATAATTTTCTGACATACCGTACATAGTTTATAAATCAATGTTTCATCACTTGGACAGAAAACAGGAAAGCTCCTCCAAAAGAGAAGAAACATAGAGCTCTTGATGATATCAGAGAAAGCATCATGGAACTCAAGTACTATAAGGAGAGTATATTTAAAACAAAGGTGAAGCAGTGATGCAAATAAATACTGATTATATGATGGCCTTTCTAAGTAGCATTCAAATTCGAAGTGATGTCTGTACGGAGGTGAGGTTCCGTGAAAAATAGTTCACCATTTGTAAATGGGGACTGCTTCTTTCAATGACGCTGCTCTCTCAAAATTTTAATCTGTTGTCAGGTCTCAATTGGTTTTCTAGTTGGGTCCTTGTATATGGTGGATGACTGGATTCCGTTACGCTTATATGTAATTGTGCTACACTTAAAAGGTCATCCGTGCTGTGAGTACTAGTCATGACTTAACTTATTGGCTCTTAACGATGTTACATCCTAATATTTTTATTTATAAAGAATGTTTCGTCTTGGTGGTATATCATATAGGTTAAATGCCAAGAGAATTGTTAGCTGTTTCACATGGAAATTTGGCTTGCAAATCTTCTTCTTCGCATTCTTTGTGGCCGTCATGAGACTGCTTTTATCTTTTTCTTCTTGCATTTATAGCAACAATTTTAATTTTTTTCGACAATCGAAAATCAAAATTACCTCTCTAAAAGTCCCTAAAATGAAATTGTCTTTGATTCCCCTGAAATGCAGCTTGCTCAACAAAGACATTAATGACTCTGACCCTTGCATTTTATTTATAAATAAATAAATAAATTTATAAATTCGAGATGACACTTATAACTTAAATTAAAAACCAAAAAAAACAAAAAACAAAAAACAAAAAATCCGATATCACTCTTATAACTTAGAATTGAAAAATATATTAAACAAATTAAAATCGGGAGTATCTTATAACAAGTTCCACCGATTTTGATTACAAATGTTAAATATGCTCTATAATTGGAATTTCATAAATCTGAAAAAAAGTTATAAACTGAATATAACATGGGATAAAAATATATACCATAATTATGATGTAACACAATTACTATAACATTATAGTAAGACCATCATATACGAGAGGATTTTGAATTTTAACCTAAATTAAGGGATCTTGTTAAAGTTTAACTAAGTTTTGAAAATTTTAAATATCATTATTTATTAGATACTTGATAGTAGATATTATCAAACAAGATCAAATATTATCCGACACTCAATGGATATGTTTGGATTCATTGAACACTATCCGTCATTGACAAAAAGTTATACTATCTAAATATTTTAAAAATAGATCAATTTTCAAACACTTCTCTTAGTATAGGTCTAGTTTTACAGTTCTTTTGAAAATTTTTAATTTTAAAATATAAATCGTTAATATGTGAGGGTCTAATTTTGTTATTTTCCCAGTAAATTTTATTTAGCAAGAAGATAAGGTGATGCGTTTTAAGTTTTGAAAACAAATTCAAAGATATAAAAAAGATAATGCTGTTTCATTCAGATATCACCAAATCCTTTGTTTTGTTTTTTTTCAAATCTTTTCGAGTTATCCTTAAGCCGCAGATTGCGAACCTAGGCTGACTTTTTCTACCAACTGGTTAGTGTGCGTATATTCGATTGGATAATTTGTCAACCCTCGCTAAATGAAGTAAAACTGTTCTTACGTTCTATATATATATATATATAAACACAAAGCTTCTTTTCTCATCGCTCTCCTTCCTCCACCATCATCTCCCAAGTGTCTTCCACACTTTGCCATGGCGGGAGGTTTCGGTATAGAGTGTAGGGATGGAAAAGAATACCCTGGTCGTCTCACTTCCTATGTAACGGTAACTTGCATTGTTGCTGCTTTTGGTGGCTTGATTTTTGGATACGATATTGGTATCTCTGGTATGCCTTCAATCACTATTAGTTTGCGTCTATGTTTACGTATATTAAAAAAGAGAGAATTGATTGATAAGCTATTTTGTTCAATGATTTTAGGCGGGGTGACATCAATGGCTCCTTTTCTGCAAAGGTTCTTCCCAGCAGTCTATCGCAAGGAGGCCTTAGATACTTCGACAAACCAATACTGCAAGTTTGATGACCTGAGATTGACTATGTTTACTTCCTCTTTATATCTGGCAGCGCTTGTTGCTTCTTTCTTTGCTTCACATGTGACTAGACAATTGGGGCGAAGGGTTTCCATGCTTCTTGGTGGTTTGATCTTTTTCGGTGGGGGAGCCGTCAATGGTTTTGCTCAAGCAATCTGGATGCTTATTCTTGGTCGCATTTTGTTGGGTATTGGCATTGGTTTTTCCATCCAGGTGAACCTTCTTCATTGTTGTGCATGCAATGCATTGCATTGGTTTACCTCTATTTCTCGAGCTAGATGATTTTGTATGTCGAATGCTATAACCTATGCTGTTCATAATTCACATCTATTACGTATTTTCTATTTCTATATCTCTTTTCAGCATTCAGGCTCTAATTCGCTTTGACCATTACCAAAAAAATCATGATCACTATATATTCTGCGCTTTCTTTTAGACGCTGGAAGACCGAAGAGGGGACCATGGGGCAAGTTGGGTCCAATGTTAATAAATCACTAAGTTATATAGTTTCTAATGATAATAAGAACGTTTAAAATTTTCATATCAATTTAAAAAGAAGATAAAATTCTTAAAAATAAGTTACACAAAATGATTGGTTGAAGATAACGTACATTTCTTTTATTTTTATTTTTTTGAAATTAATGAATTTGGTTATCATGCATAAATTAAATTTATTTTAATTATGGGTTAAGTCTCAGATACAGAGAGCTTTTTTATTATGCATTTGATTTATGTGACTAACTCTTGTTAATGTCAATCGTAGTCTGTACCGCTGTATGTCTCAGAAATGGCTCCGTACAAGCATCGTGGTGCTTTGAATGTAGTCTTCCAGCTATCAATCACAATAGGCATTTTCATAGCCAATTTGGTGAATTATTTCACTCCCAGGATCGAAAAGGGCCAAGGATGGCGATATAGCTTAGGCGGTGCAATGGTTCCTGCTTTCTTCATTTTCGTTTCTGCATTGTTTCTCCCCAACACCCCAAATTCCATGTTAGAAAAAGGTGACAAGGAAAAGGCTCGTGTTATGCTTAGACGCATCCGTGGTGTCACTGACAAGGAAGTCGAAGCCGAGTTTAACGATATATTGGCCGCTAGTGAAGCATCAAAGCAAGTGAAACATCCTTGGAGGAACCTTAGAGAGAGACGGTACAGACCCCAGTTGGTCATGTCTATTCTAATTCCATTTTTCCAACAAATAACTGGTATCAATGTGGTCATGTTCTACGCTCCTGTGCTCTTCAAAACAATTGGGTTTGGAGACAACGCTTCTCTGGGCTCTGCACTCATTACTGGTGGAGTTAATTGTTTGGCAACGTTTGTTTCAGTTTATGGATGTGATAAGTGGGGTAGAAGGGCTCTGTTCATCGAGGGTGGAATTCAACTCTTTACATTTCAGGTAATAATCGAACATTAATCAATCCTCATACTAAGTTTCTCTTTGTTTTGTTTTCCTTTACTAGTTGCGTTGTCTCATTATTTATTATTGTATTATGTAGGTTTTCTTGGCAGCTTTCATTGGTTGGAAATTTGGAGTATCCGGTGATGTGACAGAGTTACCAAAGTGGTATGCAATTGTTGTTGTGCTGTTCATCTGTTTATACGTTGCTGGATTTGCATGGTCTTGGGGACCTCTAGGATGGCTAGTGCCAAGTGAAATCTTCCCACTCGAGATCCGTTCAGCAGCGCAAAGTATTGTTGTCTCCATTAACATGTTCATGACATTTCTAATCGCTCAGCTATTCCTGACCATGCTTTGTCACATGAAGTTTGGCTTGTTCATCTTCTTCGCATTTTGGGTGGCAGTAATGACCATTTTTATCTATGTCTTCCTGCCGGAGACCAAGAACATTCCCATCGAGGAGATGACAAGGGTATGGAGAGAACATTGGTATTGGAAGCAGTACGTGCCTCTTGAAGATAACTCTCGTGTCTAAACCCTAATGTTTCAGTTTCAAGCAATAATTTCGACTTCTCTTTTTCCTTCATTTCCAGTTGTTTTGTTCTTCTCAAGTTTTGGAATCACTGCTGTTTATATATATGCTCATTGAAACGATAATATTGGCAAGTGGCAATATGAGCAAGCTCTCTTCAATTCAATTCAGTATTTTTTCTTTTCTTTTCTTTTTAAACGATATTGATGTCAGTAGGGTATGGCTTTTTCTCTTTCATTTCTTATTGTGTTTCTATTGGCCGCATGTAGCAATAATAAAATTTTTTATTGATCTTATTTTTTATGAGAGATTCTTTTAATTAGTAAAATTAATGCCCTCCACCCAATATCAATTCAAAGTAAAATAAAAATAATTGTGACTTTGAACCGACGAAGACATTGCAAATACATGGGCAATGACCGACTGTGACTGCAATGTTCACAGCCCTGTGGTCAGAGGAAGCAGACCCTAGAGGTCAAAGCGAATATGAAGAGTGGCTTACTGAAAACCATAACTCAGCTAGGGGGGGCCCTGACGAGATTGAGTTATTAATACGTGGCAATACGTCAATGGGCCATCAAAGATAAGGCGAGATACCTTAGATTTCGTGTTCGATTGCTTTCAATGCTAACACGGTTAGCTTTCCCAGCTTGGGCCATGCCCGTGTTCATGTTACTTAAACTTTCCATTAATGGAAGTAGAAAAGTACTAGGAAGTACCTGCATTCAGAATAATACAATAAAACATAAGAAGTCAGTCTTTCCCTGTAATATCTGCTCAAAAGCTCTCTTCAACGCTGCATGTGTCTGGGAATTGGTAGCGCATTTTGTCTTCTTAAACGGTACACAACTAGTACTACACACAATACACGTTGTAGTTTCCTTCCTTCCAACTCTCTTTTCTTTTTTGGTTGTAATGTTAAAAGCTCTTTTGGCCATGCAAAGTTAAAAACAGTGTAATTGGTTACTGAGAAATTAAACTGATGGGAAAGGGAAAATAGAAATATATCTTTGAACTCTTTAATTGTTTTGTTTTAGCTTATGGGAATTGATGCTGATATATTATGTAAACTGATGACCTTTTCTCTTCTTCCTGGCTCCTGCATGGATTTATAAAGCTGATCATTAACAGTTTCTATGCTTGTTTTCCAAGCAAAATGTCAAACAAAAAAACAAACCAAGTTTTTGATTGTTAACTCTTGATTTCGTCAAGAAATACCAACGGTAACTTGTTCAATATAATTCTAGTATTTGTCTGTACAGAGTAGGCTAGCTTAAATGTTTTGCTTCCTGGAGGAACATTTATGTTCTGTTCAGTACGTTTAGCATTTAAAGCTATTGCTTGCATTTTGATTTGATTGAAGGGGTGTATAATTTATCTTTCTACCTTTTCCCATTCTCAATCTCCAACCCTGATCTAATTTTGAAGTGTGTATAGTATTTAACATTAATAAGAGAGAGTGGCTCAGCTTATATCTTTCGTTGTATACAGAAGTATTTGTTTCATACAATTCCTTTTTATTCTTCTCTCAGCTTTGTGTGGCTGTAATTCCATTGTGCTACAATTTTTCCTTTGATTAACAATGTCTTTCTTTTTTATGTCAATAAGACAAAGTGACTGGGGCTTCATGTACAGCTGCGTTACCCTTGTAGAGGGTTCTAGTTTCTCATCTTTCAATGATGAGATTTCTAAGAGATGTCATGCCTTAAATCCTTCTGTGGATATTTTAACAAAAGCAAAGAAAGCACGGCCGATGAATGCATCTGTTGGTTTAATTTGTAACAGAGGATCTTTTGCCATGCAAAATGTGGCTGAAAAACCTGTCACAGAGAGGATGTATAACATGTCAAGACAAGTTGGATTCTTTCCTAAGAGAGCTTCTCCAAAAGAAAATTTACCCACTGTATGTTGTGCATCTCAGTCTAGTAATAATGGAAGGCAACTGAGATTGTTAGAGTCATATTTTGCTAAACTCCAAGATGATGCAAATCCAACTTCGGATTCTTCTAACAAGATTGCAGAATTACTTCATACAAGTGGTGGAATCAATGCAAAGACAGCATTGGACACTCTAGATGCATATCTGGGAAAGCTTACCAAAGGTAAAATATCATATACCAGATACTATATTATGGCCTTATTTTAGGTTTGGAGGACCTTAGTTGCATACTGAAAAGAAGAAAAACAGCAAGTATCTGAGATTTCAGAAAGGGGCTAATAAGAAGCTATACCAAATGTCATGTTGTATCATTTGACGTGTGCAGTTTTCTAGTGTCTTCATTAATATTCAGCTATATAATAACCTTGTTGAATATCATCTTCTTTGTCAACTCGTCCTGCATATCTTTTCACAACTTTTAACTCAAATAAACTCTTCCACTGGAGTTACTTCTTCATAAAATTTTGATGCTCTTCTTTCTTCTTTTTTCTCTCTTACATTATTTGAGCTAGAAGAGGGCTTGAACATCTGACCTTGTGGTTAACAGCCACACGCTCTAGCCAACTGAGCTATTCCAGCACTTACATCTTATACCTCATTTAAGTAAACTTTAACAACTACAGATCTGCAATATAAAAGGTTCCCTGTGGCGCTTTTATTTTGAATGGCAGAGTCACTACTGTTGACATTAGTTTTGTTTTTTGGTTTAGCTCCTGAAGATATTTCATATTAATATTTTATCTACGTTTTCCTAATTAATTTTCAGTAGTTATCTTGGGAAAAGTTGAATCTAAATTCTATTGCACTTTCAGATCGAAACTTAGAAAGCTATGCATCATCTAGTTCTGGTGACCAAACCACTGAAAGCAATCTTGTAGCAACACCATTTTCTGTCAGCAAAAGATCTGAAAGAGGAGACAAGGAAAAACTGAAAGGTTACAAGGAGGCAAGTAGAGATGGTGGAAGTCGTTTCATGAGGCCTCAAACTTTAGAGCAGAATGGTGAAACCTCTGCTCTCTACTTAATGTAAGAAGTGACTGGTGTTGGTAAAGTTTTAAGTTTGACAGCATAATTTTCTTGATGTTATTTCTATTCTTCGTTTTGTGTATAATGTACCTGTAATTAATAACATGCTGATCCTCTTTAATTCTTTATTGTGAATGCAGAAGTGTGTTGGCTTCTATAAATATTGCAGTTTTTTTGTTTGAAATAGCCAGCCCAATCAGGAACTCTGAATTTGAGCTCTTTTCTCTCCCATTATTGTACGGTGCAAAGATAAACGACTTGATCCTGGTTGGCGAGTGGTGGAGGCTAGTAACGCCAATGTTTCTGGTACAAAGATTGACAATTGGGTTCGTGTTCCCATGCTGTTACTATTATTGCATTGCATTTTACTAACAATGTATTTCTGGAAATAGATACAATTTTATGGACATTGAATATCGATGTAAATCTGTTATTGCATTATAGGAGACCACTCTTTCAATTTGAATCACTTTTTTTTTTTTCTTTTTATGTCAGAAAATATAATTCCCTTCATTAAAGTTGGAAGGTTAGCTTTTCTATATAAACTTGGACTGATTACAGACAGCCTATGTAGCTAGTCATTATTGATAATTAGAGCCATCAAATATGAAATAGGGATAATGGATGACGTAAAAATAGTGAAATGCATTAAAATGAAATGAACTCTTTTCGGATGTCGATGAATTGACTCCTTCCACATGCAATATGAGAAGCATTGGCTTGATTTCATGTTTTTATCTTCTTCATAATTGCACTAGAAATAGTGACTATATTTTCATTTTTTTGGGCATTTATAATTCTTCCTTATTTTATTTATTTAGCTCTGAAATATTGAATATGCTGCCTCATGAATGTATGGTCAATGCAGCACTCAGGGATTTTTCATGTCGCTCTTAGTTGTTGGGTGCTTCTTACTTTCGGGCCTCAAGTTTGTAAAAGCTATGGTTCATTTACATTCTTCTTGATATACACACTTGGGGGAATTTCTGGCAACTTGACAAGCTTTCTTCACACAGCAGAGCCAACTGTTGGTGGGACGGTAAGCATCAATCCAGCTTTATTTTTCCTCATTCTTTGATTATCTACCTCCTTTTTCCTTCAAAAAGAATTTCTACATCAATTTACTTATATATATTGGAACTTTCTGCTCCATGATGGTGAAAGAATATATGCTCATATGTTGATTGTCTTGTTTGTACAAATTGTCTGAAACAAATTTAACTTGGATACTAAATCATATAATATATATAAATGCATTTATACACGATCACAATTTCGAAGAAAGCAAAGCAGCAGCTGAGTATGAACTCCATGAAACTGGTAGACTCGTTAGACATTATATTTTTTATAAAGAGCTTCATCCTCTATTCCAGCCTTAGATGGATCAAAATCCAGCTCAAGCTACCTCAATATTTTTGCTCCACAGCTCTTAAATATTCTTATGGAATGCAATTGACTGGAATTTTCATCCGAACTGAGGACAGTTATTAGGTGCTAATCCAAGATGTAGATGGTCTAAGATAATACCTGAGATCCTGCATTATGTTTGGATAAAGAATCACAGAAACCTGAACCATATACAACGAAGTAAATTAGACTTTGAATTAAGAATAGAAGATAGAAAAAATTAACAATAATATCACCTAAAATCATTGGACTGATATCTTACTCCTTTTTCAGTTCATACAAAGGAGTATAACAGATAGTGTATATGTTACATGAAATGTAATTCAAACTTGTCTTTTGTGGTTTCAGGGTCCAGTTTTTGCCGTAATTGGGGCTTGGCTCATTTATCAAATCCAAAACAAAGATGTTATTGCAAAGGATGTTTCAGAGACTATGTTCCAGAAGGCAATAATTGCCACAGCTATTAGCTTCATAATGAGCAATTTAGGGCCAGTTGATAATTGGTAAGACTTTCTATGCTAATCCATCGACATGTATCGCCAAGTATAAAATCAGCACAAAAGCGTAAAATCATCTTGTAACTTGGAGACATTAGCAAGTCACTGACTTACGAAAATAAAATTGTTATAGAAGTTCAGAATTGATCTGTTTCTAGTTCTGTGAATGAATTATGACAACAAATATAATTATTTCCAGCTAACAATTTTGAACCCTTTTGTTGGTAAATGTTGTAGGACACACTTTGGAGCGGCTTTTACAGGTATCTTATACGGGTTTTTCACTTGCCCTACGCTACAACTGGATGATGCATCTTCGAGAACAAGTCAAGAAGAAAGAATCACACTTGTTAGACAGTATGCCGATCCATGTAAATCGCTGCTTGTGTTCACTATATTCATGATTGTTCTAAGTTCTTTACTTTTCATAGTCGTACCTCCTCTCAACACAATAGCACCCTAGCTGACTCTGTAAATGGTAATAGAGTAGTGGTAGTATCTCTCAAATTTTATCTCAGTTTTCTTATTCCAAGTGATATTTCAATTGATTTGTGTGAAGGGGATAATGCAATGCTGTTGTAACCAACACGAACAGTACCAAGTTGGTTGAAACGTCACTTGTACACGAAAATTGGGATACAACTTTGAAAGAGTCGTATTTTATATTAGTTTAATAGGATGCTACACATTAGTCTTATTGGTCTTATTTATGTGATCTGTTGGATAGCAGCTTTTAGCCGGAGGCAAATATGTATAGAATAAGGTCTCTGAAACTGCTGCTTTTGAAGTATTATCAGATTTTATTCTTCTCTAAGATTTGTAGTTGCTTGAACAATGTGTGATCCTCAAAATTTGTTTAATATGGGAAAGTTTGGTGCAGTAAAATACCCATATTTTCAATAATGTATTTGTTGGAATTGATACGCAATAAAATTGTTTGGGTTAATTTCACTTCCTGCCCCCTGGATTTTGCCAAATTGATAGGAGTGTGCCATATTTTGATAAATAATAACAATATATTTATTTATTTCTGATATAATTTAAGTATATAATTGTCACTGGTAGCAAGTGGTTGTTGAATATGCTGAATAGCAACAAAAATTTAATGAAGTAACAAAAATTCAAGTGTGTGGCTTGGATTTACTCATATATGAATATTAGTATTATAATAACGTGGTATGATAAACAAACCTTGATAAAGACTCCAAAATGTCCGCATGTAGCCCTCCACAGTGTTGTGCATGAATAACACACCTGTCTGGTGAAGCCCTTGCCAAAAAACCACGCAAGCTAGCAAAAGCTTTTTCTCCTCGTCAAATTCCCATGAGCTTGAAGTAGAAGTACTGCAGCTTCTTTAGCTTTAACATTAATGGCGACTGGTCGGGTTGGTAAAGGCCTTGTGAGCCTCTTCTAGCGGTGAACTTGGTGGTATATTTGATCGTTCATGTGGCTTCAGATCATATTTGTATATAACGTTTCAACTCAATGTCTTCGTTCTTTCTTTCTTAAGATTTGGGTGGGAATGCATCAATGAGCTTCGTGCTGATGTTTGGTTTGATTAGTGGGATGATTGGCGTCTGTTCGGTTATAGCTGGATTTGTGCATCTGGTGCAGCCTCTCTGTCACTGATTTCCTGCTCTTTTACTGCTCTAGCTTTTGGGTATCGACCTCGTCATCCATTTACTCCAATGTAACATTAATTTGACAGAATTCTATTTTCTAAGGTTTACACTAAATTTCTTTTCTTTCCTTGATTCCTTTTTTCTTTTTTAATTTTTAATTTTTAAATTGTTTTAGGCACTGCAATGTTATTAGTTAGGCTGGAAAAAAAAAAAAAAAAAAAAANCAAAAAAAAAAAAAAAAAAAAAAAAAAAGATAAATTGTTGATATTCATGAAATTAAGCTAGATTGGAATTTTAAACTACGCTATATATATATCGAATTTGAATGCACAAGTCTAGTTCTTTTAATGGATTTTATTTGTGTTTTCTCCCGTAGGGTCGTATGCAAGGTGATATTATTAGGAGGAAAAATCAATGGAAATTCTAAACTTCAACTAGACTTTGATATTACTTGAAAGAAAGAACAACATGCATCTAGATCCTTCGTAATGAAAATCTAGTGTTGTGATTCAAAAACAAAATTTCGTATTTCATATAAATCATTACAACAATTAATCAAAATAATGTACTATAAATATGTCATGAATAGTATTATCATGAACAGCGACCAAATGAAAAGTCTCATGTGAACAATGTATCATGAACAATAATGCGTAAACAATATCACCATTAACTATAATACAGGAACAGTATTATCGTGAACAGTATTAGACCGAGGTTAGGTTTTGGTATCATCGTGAGGATTTTAACGCAATAACAAATAAGAACTGAATGAGATACCAAGAGTAACATGCACTGATTTAAGTAAAAAACCTCAACAATAGAGAAAAACCAAGAGCAAAAAAAAAAAAAAAAAAAAATCACGNGAGCAAAAAAAAAAAAAAAAAAAAATCACTCTTAATCTTATTATTTGAGAATCACTTCACCTACAACTTGTAATCATTGTAGCCAATCTTTTTTATGTATACTCAATTTTGAATAATAATCTTCTTCAAGTTCACAAGTGGTAGTAAAGTCTTGATTACGAATTGGAAGAAAATTATTAAAAGAGATAGACTAGCTCTAATACCACTTATAAGAAAAAAATTATATGAAAATATATTAATATCAAGATTTAATAATTTAATAACCCAAAGAGACAAAATATTTAATATGGTTTGACATCAATTACCTACATCCATGGATAAAGAAATAAATCTACTAGATCATAGATAAACTAGAGTATAATAAATAACACACCAAACTGGTATTATACTCAATATCAAACATATTAGCGCCTAAAGGCTTACTATCATTCAGTTTGAAGGTATTTATCCGATGTCTAATATAACAGAGTAACCTGCTCGATCGATATAGATCTTATATCTTTTTTATATCTCTTTCCAAAAACCCTATAAAGGTCTTCGCCTGTTATATCTGGTCTCTCTCTTTTATAACTAGAACTGATTTTCAATCTTTATATTTATAGGCCTATATAGAGATTTTTTATTCCTAATAAGAATTTAGTAAGAATAGAACTCATATTAATTCAACTATTTTACTTTCCTATTCCTTCAATTAGGGTTGGATACTGGTTGGGTCGGGTTAGGTTTGGCCCAACCCGAGACCCAACCAAAACTCGAAATTCGATGGGTCAAAAAAGTTGAACCCGAAGTCGAGTTCGGGTCGAGTTGGTCGGGTTACATGGTTTAGTTAATTCTATTGATTTTTATCAGTTCTGATCGGATTCAGGTCGAATTCCGTTAAATTAATATTATATGATAAATAAAATTTTTTACAAAATATATATGAAATGAGATGTAGCCTAATAATAATGTTATAAAAGGTATTATAAGCAACATGCTCTATCAATGTAGATCTTATATCCCTTTTATGTCTCTTCCCAAAATCCTATAAATGTATTTACTCATTATGTCTAACCTCTTTTTCCATAATACTAAAACCCTAAATGTATTTACCCATTATATCTAGTCTCTCTCTATATGAATAGAACTTATTCTCAATTTGTAAGACTATATAGAGATCTTTTATTTTTAATAAGAGTCTAACAAGAGTAGAACTCTTACTAATTCAATATCTCTAACTCTTACTAATTCAATATCTCTACTTTCATATTCCTTCTATTCTTATAAAAGTCAATTAGAGCTAAAAAAATAGAATTCAAAATAAAAGTAAATTATAAAATCAAACCCTAAAAAGAAATCATGCTGAAACTACATATCTCTAGCTCAATGTCCCTATGAATGGGATTTAAGTCACGCTCTAACAAGGAGGGCACATATAAAAACGCTTGGTAAGAATTTGAAATTAATCAGCATCTTATGTGACATCCCACATTGTTAGAGAATGATAAGTTTGGATAAGTTAAATACCCTGTGAGCTCCTTAAACTGTAAGAGGC
>JANKKB010002544.1:0-18199 GCA_026225775.1 Bursera palmeri
AGATGGTTAAGTTATTAAAATAGTTTGATTAAATGATAAATAAGTTAAAACTTTATCATTTGAAATCACAGTGAACATTTTTGTATACTTATTTTCCGCAAGTATGTTTTTGATACGTTTTCTGTGAGATTATGTTTCATAAGAACCATGTCTTATGTGCTCATATGTTTCATAAAGATTATGATTTTTGTGCATGAGTGTGATTGATCTATCAATGTGCTTATGTGGTTTTGCTTGCGGAGCTCCGATTAGCATTTTCTGGTTATATGTTCTAATCTGCTATGACCCAGATTTCTATTTATATATTTTGGATTATTTATGTTCGAGCTCCTCTTTATTATGGAAAGCGACTCAACTATGAGCACGAATATGAAATGGTGTTTTTTAATGTGTTTTCTGTAAGCTCTATTAAGCTTACAAAAAACACATTCAAATAGCTTTGAAGTCTAAACACATAAAAGCTTCCAACTTCACGTGTTTATTTAATTTGACTCTCTAAGAATTGTCTTCGTCTACAAGAATAATTTTCAGAAAGAATCCTTGAAGGTTCTTTAAAAGGTATTTGAGCTGTATCTTCACCAAGAAACTAGTAATGTCCAATCTATTGGACATTTTTGTTTAATATTCGTATATTTTATTTTCCAATTCAAAAAAAACTATACTGCAAACATATCAGAAAGTGATGAATTAGCAATATTTATCCCTCCATATAAATTTTTAACTTCTAAGAATGCTCCTCGAAACCTGCATCCCCCTTCATCGCAGATTATATCAGTCACCGGGTGTCGGAGTAAACATGCAAAATTTCTCCATACGTTCCCCACTTCACCAATAAAAATGAAAAAAACGTTTCTAATACCAAATATATTGTTCTCATTCATAAGATACTCCAAGCCATTCCCAGAAAGCCACTTGATTGCAAAACAACTTAAAAAACGCCTCTGTAGTAATTAGGCAAGGAACAAATCTATAATGGTGAGATTATGTAGTCCCAAACAGAAATTCTTCTACAAAAAAACACACTATCTGACCATCAAACTGTATGTCATCTAAACAAAAAGAAACCTAAACATTCCTTAGAAGAAGATTATAATGATGACAATAGCAAACCACACTACTTCCACTAAAGAACACAAATCACTTAGAAATCACACAATGGCATTGGCAGCACTTGCAATTCTTGGCCAAAGATCAGCACACTCCTTTCCAATTGGGCCAGTTATAGCAGATCCTACAATCAATAAGGCAGAATATCCCATTAAAACCACAACCACAAATAATAATAATAACAAACACAGAACAAATAAGTGTTTTTTTAAAGAAATCTGCAAATAAAAAAGTCAACATCTTGGCAAACTCAGTAGGTAAAATGCATATAACAGGTTCCACAAAACTATCTATAAATTTCTATATTACTTAGAAAATTCTTCAATCATAAGTACTCTGCCAAGAAATTATTTATAATTCTGAAACAAGTAAAATGACCTATTCCCTTATACTATTTAGACCCATTAGTTAGAGCTCAGCATCAGTAATCAAGTATACAAATCAACTAACTTTATGTTCTACACCGCATAACTTGAGTTTAGACAAACATGACTACCCAAGGGTGGTCATCCAAAGAAGAAATGAATTTCATTGATAGTATACAAATCAAAATGTCCATTATCTAGCTTGACTGAAAGCAATTACCTTTCATTTCTCCCTTTGGGTTCACAATGACGCCCGCATTATCTGCAAATAGAACAATTATACAACAATAGGCATCAATAATCAAACGATAACAAAATAAATAGACAAACCAAATTAAACAACATCCACAGTTAGCAAGGATATGTACCAGCAGACAGGTAACACAATGTGACAGAAAATAACATAACATTATGCTGTTTAAAACTGGCAATTTCTTTCTGTTTAATATATGCTTCCTCATTATAAATGACCTATTAATGAAACGGCCACATTATTATCAAAGAAGCAACTCCCACTCAATCGATTGGAAATCATAAAATTAAGCTGAAAATAATGGACCTTCAAAGTACATGAAGACGCCGTCCTTTCGGCGCCAGGGCTTGCGCTGGCGGACGATGACAGCTGGCATCACCTTCTTCCTTAGATCGGGCTTTCCTTTCTTAACCGTGGCCATGACCATGTCACCGACGCAGGCCGACGGCAATCGGTTGAGACGCCCTTTGATTCCTTTCACCGATATTATGTAAAGATTCTTGGCTCCGGTGTTGTCCGCGCAGTTCACCGTCGCCGCCACTGGCAGACCCAGTGACATCCTGAACTTGTTCCCAGCCGATCCTCCCCTTCCTAACACATTACCAAAAACAAATATAACATAAATAAGATCACATAATACTCAAATAATCTACTTTATAACGGATTAGCAGTTAAAATTTAACCTTACCTCGCTTCGACATATTTGATCGGCTCTTTGTGCTCTCGACTGAGGCCGCAAGGACATGTTTGTATATATATACATATGAATGGTTAGACAGTGTAGGGTTTTCTCGGGGAGTTCATAGTGTTTGGATACAGGGACAAGAATATACCTGTCCTGGTTTTACAGTGTTACCATAAGTTGCAGTTAAACGACACCGACTGAGGGCATTTTTAAATAGAGTCCAAAACGCAGCGTTTCTACTCACTTAAAAAGTTAAACAGAGCTAACAACCGAGGGAAGTTAAGATAATAGGCAGGAGCCAACGATGTCTTCATCTTGCACTTCAACACTCAGCTCTCAGTTCCCCATATTCTCACCTATGAAAACCAGAACCAAAGCGCAAACCCACCTGGGATCCTGCCACGTTGGCCCTAAAATGTCTCTTGACCGACAGCCAGCTTCTTCTACTTCAAACCCCGGCACCACACTCCTGAAAACCGTAACCAAAATCCTATGGGGGCCATCACTCCCGCCAGGACTCCTCATCTCCACCGTCCGTACAGCGTGGAACTCCACCTGGCAACTGATGATGTCACAGCTTGCTCCCTCTGATTCCTCCGGCAACTACACTAGACCCGCTTCAAAATTCTCCCTCCAGAAGAATCCGACAGTGACAGCCGCTACCAACCTTCACCTCTACGTGGGCCTGCCCTGCCCGTGGGCCCATCGTACCCTGATAGTCCGGGCGCTGAAAGGCCTCGAAGACGCCGTCCCAGTCTCGATCGCGTCACCAGGCCAAGACGGTTCCTGGGAATTCAAAGTTATTCTTAGCTTGGATAAGGATGTTCTTGTACCTGGTTTGGATAACGTAAACGGGTGTAAGAATTTGAAGGAAGTATATAAGCTGAGGAGAGGAGGGTACAATGGAAGGGCAACGGTGCCTATGTTGTGGGACGTTGACAAAAAGGAGGTAATGTGTAATGAGAGTTACGATATTATTCATTTTTTTAATTCGGGCTTAAACGGGGTGGCCCGAAATCCGGATTTGGATCTTGCACCACCGGAATTGAAGGCCAAGATTGAAGAGTGGAATAAGCTTATCTACCCCAATGTGAATAATGGAGTTTATAGGTGATTTTTTTTTTTTTAAAAAAAAAAAACTCTTTATATAATGCTTATAAGGAGTATCTTTGGGAATACTTTCTTTTTGTTTTATCTAAATTTTGGTTTTGATGGTTGATATTGTAGATGTGGGTTTGCTCAAAGTCAAGAGGCATATGATAGGGCGGTGAATGGATTGTTTAGTACATTGGAAATGATAGATGATCACTTGAGTGGTTCAAGATACTTGTGCGGAGATAAACTTACTCTTGCTGATGTTTGTCTCTTTACTACTTTGATTCGGTTTGATCCTGTGTATAATGTCTTGTTCAAATGCACGAAGAAAAAGCTGCTTGAATATCACAATCTTCATGGGTTCATGTGCGACATTTATCAGGTAATGGCTGGATCATTAATGTTGCTTCAACTGGGATCTTTGCTGACTTATTCATCTATTGTCTAACGTGATATAACATTCATTGTTCAGATTCCTAAGGTTGCAGCTACTTGCAATTTTGTGGAGATTATGGATGGTTATTACAAAATACTCTTCCCCCTGAATCCTGGCAGCATTAGGCCAGTCATGCCCTCAGGCTGTGAACATGAAGTTCTCCAAAGACCTCATAAGAGGGAATCATTGTCACTAGTTGATAAAAATAAGCATGTTTATGTATGAAACCACATTATGGAAGTTAATTTTGTATATATTGTTAAAAATATGTCATGTACCAATGTCTCCATTAATAGCTATTAATTTAAGTTAAAATATGTGCTCAACGACAACCCCTAAAAAAGAGAATATTTAGCCGCAGTTACCCATCTACTGCATAATAGATTAGAAACCCTGCAGCAAAACGAAGCAAAATTTTGTCAAGATGCGGCTGACAGAAGAATATTTACCAAAAAAAGCAGCAATCAAATTATAGTAATGTTTTCAGCAGCAAAACAGCTTATGATTTAGCAGTGCAGGATACATAATTATCATTAAGATGCCTGCATAGCAATCTGCATACTATTTACCACAAAAGGTCTTCATATTTACTAAAACCCTCTCAAAAATACTTCCGACAGCTTTCGCGTATTCCCACTTACGGGGAGGCAGAGAAAACTCCAAATCCTAATTTCCTTTTCTTCATCAGGGAGAGACTATAATATCATATAAAAGCTAAAATTTTATACAATGGAAATGTTCACAAATCAGTCATCTTGCAGTCGGCACAGATTTTGATCCTGCACCATAAACACACAGACGTTGGTAACACAGGAAAAAGAAAAAGTAGGGAATGTAAAAATGAGTAAAAGAACTGAAGAACCAAACCAGTCACCTTTTTTTAAACTTAAAAAATTGTAGTTCCAAGGAATTAAAAAAAAAAAAAACCACTGTCATGAAATACATAAAAAAAAGCACTTACTACTTGAACGTTTCATATTCCTGCAAAACTTACTACCACATCGACACTGGAATGTCTTTACAAGATGATCATGGTCATCAAAGTCGATACCATAGTCCTGCAAAAAAATTCAAGATCTTCTTTAAAAAAAATTCATGAGAAATTTATATAAGCAAGAACACAATATAAGCAACAAAGAAAAGCAACATTTCATGCAACAACTCCATATCCCTGAATGTGTGTGTGTGTGTGTGTGTGTGTGTGTGTGTGTGTGTGTGTATGTATCATACCATGGCAACCCACTTTTTCCTAGTTTGAAGCAACTAGAAGTGTAGAACAATAATGGAACTAATGCTACAAGAAGAACTATGTTTTCTTTCTTATTAAAATCTGAAACTAAACATTATCAACTAAATTCTACAAAACAAAACCTACTCACCCAGGTCAGCTCTTCCAACGCATCAACATCTCTTGTCGTGAAGAATGCGAGCTGTATAAGAGGTAAATACACTGTTAGACTTGCCAGGTTAGTAAACCCAGTATCAGCAACAAAAAGAAAATACAATAAGTATAAGGTGAAGTTTTTAGGATGTTACATGATAGTAGTGATGCTCAGGAGTCTCAATTTCAACTGGAATCTCTATCAAGTTTGCATCAAAACATCTAGAGACATGAACAAATAACTTCATCAAATCCATAAAACAAGTCCATAGAATAGAATATACATTTTCCAAACTTTCAGCATACCTCCCAAAGTGCCACCAGAACACAAGAAAAAATGATCTCTAAATGATGTCAATGAAGTCTATAGACATCCTAAAGAAAATAATGCCTCAAGTGAAGCTATAATATTCCTTAAACTCTTGTAATATTCCTTTAACTCTTCTTTTAGCATAAATTTCCTTTTATTACTAAAAACAGTTTTAAAAAAAAAAAGTTTTTCTTACATCATAACATACAAGCATGACCTGTAATCCTTGAAGCACTTAATCTTACCCCTAAATCTTAAAAATTCATGAAAAAAGAGCCCCAAAAAAATCATAACTCCACAGCTATTCTCCTACGGTTAGCACTTGATTGGAACACAACCTGATTCTGATTTTTTGGAGTCGGTATACTCGAATTCAAGATCAGTTTGTCCTTATTTTTAACTCAAACCTATTCCACCCCTTCGGCAACTGCCTCCTAAAATCTTCCCAGTCATTCTTTTGCACCGATGAATGCATTGTTTCTAAATACGATTGAAGTTCCCAAAGATCAGTCGAATTCCCTTTTCTTTGGGGGTATAGTTAGGGATTCTGCTTTACTATCAAAATGCAAACCCAAATTATAAAGATAGATTAAGTCACTTGTCAGGTGCGCTCTCTGGTCCACTGCCTAGTTTTCCCCATTTTCTTGGTGCTAAAAGCCATCATGTACAGACATCAAGTCCAAGCATAATATTTTTCATCAGGCATAAGAAATTATCACCTAACACAGTTTATAAGATGATATAAAAATAAATCTGAAAGCTCCTTAATTATACTCATGAAGCAAATTATGAACAAATTAATAACAGTTTAAAAAGAGCTGTGAAAAAACTTTATAAAATGGAATATGAAGAAACAAGAATTAAATGAAATGAAAGTAATATTTGGAGAATTACCTATGATTTAAGAACCTAGCAACATTTCCATAAAATGTGGCATCCAAACAGAGAGTTTCTTCGTCTTTTGAAACTCTTTTTGAAACCCAATATGCATCCAGTAGAACTGGACAGTTTTGGTTCTCGGTATCCCTTTCATACAACTCTTTAATGGTTACAATTTCTCCAACAAACTCACATACAAAAGCACCTTTTTGCAGCTTCTCCAGAGTTCTGAGCCCCCACCCCTTTCCATCAGACGTAAAAAACACCTAATATATGGGAGATATCAGTCATAAGATACATGTGAACTGAAAGAGGACTTTATCTAAGAATATGTAAAAATGATAATATGATTGTATGTCCCAATTTGAAAAGAAAGTGATAATGAAATGATGAAATATTTTGACAGTTTAGCTCTTAATGAGAGTTGAAATGAAAACTATGGTCAAGACTTAAGAAGAGAGGAATATAATTAGACCTGAAGTTTGCAATTTAAGCCACGCTGCACAACCCGGTTGCCACACTGTCTATAGCAGCCACACTTGCTCCAACATTCCTTTATCATGTTCCTCCTTAAGTGACCCTTGCATGGCTCCGGAATACCTTCATTCCTCAGTCTCTCAAGCGGGCAATTTCTACAATTCATTAGGCGTTGCTGTTGAGGATTACGAGTCATTGAGATACAATCTTCTAAGAACTCTTCCTCAAGAAGGCCCTCTGATGTGTATAGGAACTTCCCAGTCTGATGTGCACAAGGACAACCAACGGCTAATGATAGACAATTACCAAAACAAGATGAGCAACAATCTTCAACACCAATCCGAGAAAGAGAGACATTAACACAAGCATTTTGGAAAACCAAATTGTGGGATATATAGTGAAAGGATGGAAGACACTCATTGTTTATTTCATTAACCCATGGAATTTCAACCCTTTCTTCCCCTTTACTTATGTCTTTAACATCATTTATAGCCCTTAAATCATCATGAGTTAACTGACACTGTGGAACAAGCACCAAACTGCTGGAAAATTCAGATTCTTTTAGTTCCTGTTTCTTGTCACTTTCAGCAATACCATTAGCATTGATTTCCCCACTAGTTCCTATGTGATCAACCAGACCATTCAAAGATCGTAAAGGTCTAGAAATTTGAGGTAGAACCACATCGGCTGAGAACTGGTTGCCGACTGATCTACTAGAAAAACCAGAAGGCGTGTCTATATTTTCCTTACTACCCCTGATAAGAAGAGCATCCTCCACTGTCGGTTTCTTCAACATTTCAAGAGGCGGCGTCACACTTCTTAACCTTTCCTGCGATTCATGAGATGGATTAGTTGCCAATTCCACGAAGCAGTCACACACATCTTTCATCAGATTCATGACAGAAAAATTTGGGTCAATAATCTTATATGATCGGAGACACCTCTCTTCCATCAATTTTCTTAGTTCATCTAGACTAGGCATATGGAAATTTGAACTTCCAATAGCAGAATTGCAGCTTAGAGAAATCTTCACCTCTCCCATAGTTGAAGAGGCAATCTCTAAGCTAGGAGGAGATTCGTCAGGGATACTAGAAAGCTCGCAGTTGGACGTCCTCTCACTTGATGAAGCTAGAACGCCATTACCTCTATTTTCGTCCCTGACATGTTGGGATGGCAGACGCTCCTGCTCAACTGGGTCTTCCATAGAAACAGTTGCAGCAGTTAAATCTCTTTTGCTAAATGAATCTGTGAAGTTAAACAAACATCATTCACACTTTTATTCATGATCGTGTATCTGCAGTATGCCTTGAATTTGACTAATTAGCAAGGACATTTTAGAGTAACACTCATGATATCAGATGCAATCGAGCACAATCGACCGTAAAATAAGTATCAAAATGCAAACACATCATCAAATGGGTCAAAAAGATCGTTAAAACTCTTAAAAGATGTGAAAGAGGTATCAACTGTACCTGGATGAATCACAGCAATAGGAATCTCATATTGTGGTGAGTTGGTAGCAAGCATGTCTTCAGTGAATGGCTCATCTTTGGGCTTGATCAATGCTTGAGTATTAGGCAACCTCTTGGGGGAAACAATACTGCTTGGTTCAACTGTTGGATCTCTAATGCGCACTGCTTGTGATGCTCTCTCAGTAATACATCTATTCCCTATAGAAGCAATTGGAGCCAAGACAGGTTCCTTTCCTTTGTGCCCAAGACGCTGGGGTTCAGGCCTTGCATCTTCAGCACTGGATTGGGGAGACTTTCTCTTGTCCTGTGACTGCCACTGGGAAGAAGTGGTAGGTGGTTCATCCTCTTCCACTTTTGGCACTCTCAATAAAGTTCCACTAAGTGTAGGGCTTGAGTTGCTTAGGGAAGTTGGAACTGGCACTTCTTGGCCTCTACGCAACCGCTTTAACGGACGTAAAGGCTCATCATCGGCAAGACGTTCTTCCTCAAAATTTTCTTCCTGCTAGTCAGAATAATAAAAAATTCATATGGAAGAAACAAGCAAAGTTAAAGAAACCAGAATCTAAACCAGTAAAAGCAAGAGAAATGGATTGCCATACATTAACAGTTTTAGGCTTCTTCTGTTCCGAAACCTGATAGATTAAATAAAAATCAATTAAACAATATTAGAGAAAAAAGGAAACAAAAATGACAAATAAAACAAGTGAAAAAGAAGGAAAGGTGAACCTTAGCATCTTCGTCATCAAAGATAGCATCAGCAAGAGCTCTGTAATTTTCTTCTTCAATAAGTTCCCAATTTTTCTCATATAATTTCAGTAGCTTCTTCAATACAGGTTTCACTTTATTTTCACTAATTCCAATTGCCTTCATGGCCTTGAAGGCCTTTGCAACCCTAGGATCAGGTGCCATAACAAAGATGAAGAACTGCCTGTTTCTGCAATAGGCTCACAAAAAATCGAGTGTACCTATATTTCCCATGGTGGTGAGTAAAAGTGAACTAGCTGTGAAAACAAACAGGGATTCAAGATGAAATCTAAGTTCTCAAAACAAAGACAAGCGCTATCAGATAAAAATCAAAACAATAAAAATAGAAAGGTTAATTTAAGAACAGAAATATCATGCTTTTCACCAAAGTACTTTTTCTCCATACATATACACGTATATATGTATATGCATAGCCACGCCACTTTAACAGTAACATTATGATATGCAATATATGTCAGATTCAASACTCACAGCATTTTTTAATGCAGTCTACAGAACACATGTTATGCATCATAGTTGATCAATCCTCTATGCAAAGCTAAAAGTAATTATTTTAAAAATCAAAGTAAAACCAAACTAAAATACAACTTTCATCACTCAATTCTTTTTCATGATTTTCACCTTTCAGTCAATTATAATAAATCCACTCTAATGTATAAGATATTTTTCCTACTCCCAGGCCACGCTATAAACACTAAATAATTCGTAAAATAGTGAGATACTGATTTTGTAAGTAAAGAACTGCACAGAGATCTCAAATACAAGTGTAAATAAGAAAATTATGGCGACGTATTTTAACAATTGCTTTAATTAACATGCAAATATGACGTATATCGTGAAAATAATACAGGGAAAACTTCATCCATCTCCCTCTTAACAAATTTTATGGGAAATTTATGACCATTTAATAAAATGCAAGAAATAATTTTGTCTAGTCTTCAAGCTACAAGTGATCAGACTAGCCTTAAACAAAATAAATCAAAATTTCAAAAAATATAAAAGAGCCCAAAATAAACAATAAGGACCTAGTAAACGTTCATCTTACCAACCCAAGTGCGTGCTAGAACATTGATTCAAACTGGCACACTTACAACCTGAAAATCCAACAAAAGAAAATGTTTAGAAATTAATTAAAAAAACAAGACTTAGAAACATCAGCACACTGTAGTAGAGAAATTGCTAAAAATAAAATAAAATAATAATACAATCGACTGAGCACTACGTTTCCAGCTTGAAAAAAACTAAAAAAAAAAAACCCTAGCAGTAAAATGCCAGTTTCTATTAACCGAATAAGCATACTTCATCAAGCTTACTGATACGAAAGCTAGTTTCCTTCCAACGGAGCCAAACTGAGGATTATGACGAAAACAAGTAATAAAATGGCGAGGAAAGAGCAAATGTAGCAGTCTATTCAAAACCTAAAAGCAAACGGAAGAACCGAAGGCAACGAACACATGCAACGATTTCTCAAACAGAAACGTAAAACACCGTCCAAAGCAAAAAGGAAAAAAATCTCCGAGCACAAACGGCTTGATCGTCGAAGGCGAAAAAACAATATTAGCGTTTTCGAGAAACAAACTTACCTGCATTCTCAGATCTATTATCGAGAGCGGAGGAAGAACAACCGAGTGAAATAGGGCAGTGAAGTGAACGAGGGTTTAAAATTGTTAAAATGGGTTTACAGTGAGGATACACGAACAGTTGCGTAGCCAGCTGTAACGTAACCACCACGCTCGACAGGGCGCGTGACAGAAACATTACCGACACGTGTTTGATCTCTCTTAAGGTACGGGATGTGTTTGTGATTGTAGGCGTGGCCCACGTGGGTTTCAACTTTCGAATTCAATTGATTTGATTGTCAATATAGTATACATCAACCGATAAAATAGTTGGATGAATTTTTTATTTTTTTTAATTTATCTCATAATTATCTTTTCAAAAATTATAAATAAAAATTTTTAAAAATATACAAATTTATAATAGGATAATATGAATCAAAATCTTAGTAGAAAGTTTGTTTATCATTTCCATCAACTAGATCCTGAGATTTTTTTTAATCAATTATTAATTTTAACCTTAAAAAATATATATTTATCCTTACTAAAATTTATTTATTTAATTTTAATATAAAAAATAAATAAATTATATACCCATAATAAAAAATTTTCACTTTCTAATAGAGACGAATACGTATTTTTAATGGTTAAAATTGATAATTGATTAAAAAAACAAAATTTAAAGATTTAATTGATAAAAATAATAAACTTACTCTCTACTTAAAATTATGTCAAAATACAAAGGTAATATTTGATATTATCTCAATTTTATATAATTTATATCCTAACAAAAGCCATTTACACATCGTCAAAATATCAACCGATTTTATTTTGTATAGCTCTACACTTACAAATCGTCAACATAAATTCAATAATACAAACTGATATTATCATTTTGTTCTTAATATTGTAAATTTTAAAAATAAAATCCCTAAATTAATTGAAGTTGATGTTACGACAATCATAAATTAGTACCAAATTAATTTGTAAGATTGAATTTATGTAAATAACTTTTAAGTCTATCATTATACTTTAATTTTTTTTTATCAAAATTCAGTTTTCAATGGGTATGTAAATTAAATATTTAAATTTTATCTTTTGGAGGGGGTTGTATTGAGAAAACGGGGAGATCATCGTTTACTCCAAAAAATCAATCTAATTATTCTCTTAGACGTCTTTACATCTTCAGTATGGGCATATGCTAACTTTCATTACTATACTTTTATCTTTGAGCAAATGCTACAGATATCTCTCTTCAGGTTTGTCAAAACTTCACGATCATTCAAGGCTACGAAAATCTCATAAACTTCGTTTAAAAATAGTCATTTTATTAAATTTTGTTTTAGTAATTAGACGGTAAACAACGAAAGATTATAAAACTTTTAAACAATTTTTACCTTCATTAGAAATTTACGCAATTTTGTTAAACAACAAAATTTGAACTAATATTCATTGGCAGAAAATATCAAACTCTTCACAATAATAAAAAAGACTTTATATGAGATAGTTATCTAATCAAATTCAAATCAACAACAGACTAAATTCCGCTCAACAAAACTTACCTACCAAGATTACAAGAGTAGTAAATTTTGGGTATTCTCTTGGGCCTCCTACTGCTGGTAACACACTCTGTAAGAGTCCAAAAACTTGTCATCTCTACTATTCATCCGTCACGCAGCCGTTTGAAGCTGATTGCACGTTCTTGATGTACTGGAAATGAGGATCAACATTAATCAAACGAGTAGTACAAGCAAAACATGGTTGTCAAGGGGAATTCCCGCATACCTTGTAAAGAACTCCTCGGTTAAACTTGTAAGGAGGTGGAGTCCAGTTTCTTCTTCGCTCTTCCATTTCCATATCTGTTAGCTGAACATCTATTCTTCGCTTCTGCACATCAACGGTGATGATGTCTCCACTTTGGATCAGACCAATTGGACCACCCTCCTGGAATTAATTAAAAATCCAATCTTGACATTAGCAAAAGGGAATTTATATCGACTATCACATGTATTTGTTATCAAAGGAAAATCTAGATAGAAAAAGTTGCCCTAAGAGTAGACATGTTTTATTTTATCAGAACTTCAGTTGTGGGAAGAAATAGCGAGGAGAGAAGCAGAGGAACGGAAAAGGGTAGAAAGGATATATCTCTTGGCCCTTGCCTTTTAGTAGTACATAAGTGATCAGCAAAATATTGTCCTAGGTCAAGAACTACTTTCTCACATTTCACACTTATCCTCTGTTAGAACTTATAAATATGGATAGCATTATCAATTTCAACATATAAAGGGTAGGATTGACTTGTAATGGATTCTGCTTTCCTCCTTGAAAGATGCAAAATAGCGAAAATTGAGGTTATCTTTCTTTCCTCTCATCCAACCTACTCCAATTAACAAACGGAAGGAAAGATGAGTCATTTCCCTTCTTCCCTTTTCCCTCAATCCTACTAAACATAATGTAAATATTTCTTGGAAATGAAGCAAGAACTTTGTGCTAGTGGGTACAGGAGTTTTGGATAACAACTATCAAAGTACAACTAGGTAGTATAATGGTCACTCTTGAAAAGGCTTCCAGCACGCTACTATCAAAATGCCAAACTTGCCATTTATGCGGTTATAAAAAGCAGTGAAAAGTAAATGGATTAAGCTTATGACTTATAATTCTGAATCTTGCTTAGCAAAGACAAGAGGAGAGTGTGAAGCTTCTTCAGAGTAAGATTATGCATGCAGACAAATAGAGTATCATAATCATCCAAAATTCATACTTAAAAAAATTGTTTTAATAATTAGAAAAAAGCAAAAATAAAATAAAAATAAAATAATGTACAAGTAAAAATTTCTATCAAGACACATGAATTGTTTATATGAAAACTTAATGCACCTGTGCCTCAGGGCAAATATGGCCAACAACAAATCCATGTGATCCTCCCGAAAACCTACCATCAGTCAACAACGCAACATCCTGCAAAACACAACGTAAGTGACAAAGATGAAAACATTCAGTTCAAGCAGGTGAACACTAATAAACTTTAAAGGAAATGATTTACGGTCAAAGTAGAAACTGATTTCTTAAAAAGTACACAGAAGAAAAAGTGTCTGAAGACTGTAAATCACCAATGCCAATAGTTGAAAGCACCCATGTGATAATTACTTCAAAACAACTAAATTACAGTAAATTTATAACTAAAAAGAAGTCACCGATCATGAATCCAAGAATAGATCTGATATCAAGATACCTTTCCAAGACCTGCTCCCATTATTGCACTTGTTGGTGTCAACATTTCAGGCATGCCTGGCCCTCCCTTGGGCCCTTCTCCTCTTATGACTACCACTTTTCCCTGGAATGTGACCAATGTAAGGGAAAAACAGATCCACTACAGCATACCCTCAATGCCTAGATAAAACTAAAGCGCTCAAAGCCATGAACAACACAACTGGCATACATCTATCTAAAACAACATTCCATTCCAAAGAATTCAAATAATGCAACACAGACATATACGGTTACAAGCATTATCTAAACCTTGATGAGCA
This sequence comes from Bursera palmeri, assembly GCA_026225775.1. NCBI lineage: Eukaryota > Viridiplantae > Streptophyta > Magnoliopsida > Sapindales > Burseraceae > Bursera > Bursera palmeri. Next base: position 14,312 of record JANKKB010002544.1, read on the forward strand.
AAGAATTTGATAATCATAATGCTAGGAGAATTAAATTTTTGGAGTCAAATGTCATTAGAAAAACACTACCACGAGAACAAACTCCATGACTATTTGGAAGAGAAACAGAAGATCCAAAGATGTTCAGACAATGCCAAGCAAAAGAAGACACAGAGCAATAAAGATGACTTTTTTTTTTTTCCCAAATACTTGGAAGATTTAGTTAGGTTAATGCAAATAATCTACAATTATACAAAATATAAATAGCAGAAAAGAAATAAGATTAAAAAGAATATGAAACTTAAGCATACCTTGAAACTCATAGGATCCTCAGAGATAGCTGTAATCATAGATTCCTCTCCTTCAAAGACAAGTGCAGGACCTGAAAAGCAGTTTTTCTTACCATTATCTCTGCAGATAATAGACTAAATTTAACTAACAAGAATCAATCACGATATGAGATTTCAGAAAAAGTTAAATAAAAGAACATAAAATGCACCAGAGAAATATAGCCCTTCTTTTCCAGTAATCTTTGCTACAGAACCCTCTGGAGCAACATTTCCACGTAATATTTGGATGTGCCCTGTTTTTTTAATGGGGTTTGACAGCGGTCTTATTACATCCTACAAAATGAAATCACGAGAGAATCATTTGGCTGGTCATTACAACAAAAGAACAACAACAATAATAATAACTGAACAAAATGTGAAAATGCTTCCTACCTGCCCCTCTGATAAGCGAGGGAAATTTTCTGCATTTTCAGCCAGTGTCTTCCCAGTGACTATAGAGAAGATTCCCTTATGTTAGTACCAACATTATGCTAATTTGTGACAGATGCATATACTTCATAAAATCCATATTGCCTACCTGTCATACAATCTCCATCTAAAAACCCAAACTCCAAAAGATATCGAATGATAGCGGGTGTTCCTCCAATCTACCAAAACAATCATTAAAAACCTCATCAGGAGAAAAGGAGAATAAACATATCAACCTATCAGTTGCAATAAGTGGCATGGTAGGATGGAAGAAAAGAATCCATGCAGTCAACTTTTTGAGGCTCAAGGGATAAATGGACCATAAGTCATGCAAGGATATTATTAAGAAGAAACAAAAAGTAAAATCTTATAATTTTCACTGAATGCAAACCTTATGTACATCCTCCATAACATATTTTCCACTGGGCTTAAGATCTGCAAGGAACGGAACCTCATCACTGACCTTCTGGAAATCATCAAGAGTTAACTCCAGACCAACAGACCTGCAATAAATCTTATGAGCTATCTGCACAGGATGCAATGTATTGGTATCTAGCGAGCAACTAGCAGAAAACTATCCTTACCTTGCAATAGCAATTAAATGTAGCACAGCATTGGTAGACCCACCCAATGCCATAACAATAACCATTGCATTATGTAGTGATTTTCGAGTGATTATGTCTCGTGGTTTCAAGTCCATTTTCAATAATTCCAGAAGATACTTTCCAGCGAGGCGGCATTCATCTAACTTCAACGGATCTTCAGCAGGTATGGACGAGCTTTAAGAAATAAACAACAAATTGAGAGACAATATAAGGAATAATGGCCTAACAACACCAATCAAACTGATACTGCAAGGGTAAAATTCTACCTATAAGGAAGACACATTCCCATAGCTTCTATAGCAGATGCCATGGTATTGGCTGTATACATTCCCCCACAAGCCCCTGCACCAGGGCATGAGTTAAGGAGTACATTTTTTCTCTGCTCGTCACTTATGGATCCACTAACATACTCTCCATAAACCTGGAGCAAATTCTTCATTAAAATGATTGTGGATTGATAAACTCATCACAGAAAAAATTTCCATCTCCACATAAAGAAATCACAATCCTACTGCATGTTCATTCTACTTCAAAAGCATTGAGCCTTATCATATATACCCATTGTTTTTGTTAAATGGACCAAAAAAAGGGGAGGATGAGTGCAACAAACCAGTTAGCCTTTGGTCTCAAGCACACTAGGGTTTTTCATTGCAACTTAAACATATAATACATTTGATATTCTAGACTAGAGTATTAGTAACTCCCACCAACATAGCTATTAATGTTTATAGTTATGCTTACACTCAAACTATGGAGCCACATTTGATATGCATTCCAAACTTCTAAAAAGAAAGAATGTCAATTGCAAACTAATCCAACATTTAAATAGCATGTTAACATTATGAGCTTCGTATAAATTTACACCTCACAAAGGGAATTAGAAAAAGGTAGAAAATAGGGAACAAATGTCCATAGAAATAAAAGAGACGCTAAGAATGTAAATATAGTTTAGACCTTGCCCTGACATATTTAGCAAACAGAATAATACCGAAAAATAAAAAATGAAACATAAAAAAGAATAAAAATTTGCATACCTGGAAAGCTGATACTATATCGTATGTATGGCCTTGAAAATGACCAGGCTGCAAAAGAAATACACAAATATCATAAACCATACCAGTTGACTTTTACTTTCCAAAGTTTTCAAATTAAAATAATCATAATTTAAAATTTATTTAAAAAAAAGTACTTGTACTGAAATTCAACCATCCCCCAACTAAACAAGGTATTTCATAAAGATCAGAGAGAAGAAACCGAATTTATAATATTCACGTAGAATTTAAGCTTAATTTCATACTGAAAAACAATTAAATTATTTGTTCTCAGCTTAAGACAATTCTGAACTTGAACTTAAATCAGCATGACAACCAAATATTTGATTCTAGAGCCTTATGTCTTTCATCCAGCCACAAAAGACCATCATACAAGTAAATATTTTTTAATTTTTTGAAATGATATCTTTTCATGTTCCCAAGTACCATGTTATCCCGCCACAATTCCATTTAGGCAACAATAGACTAACTACAACATTTTTATGTTGACCACAAGTAACTAGATAACTCTCCTTCAAACCTCCACAAAGAAAGCCTAATGCAGATTTGAAAAGTAATTAAATAACGCAAAGCACATAAAACTTCCAATTGCTTCCCTCAAAATGCACCATAAAGAAATGAATTTATTTTCACAAATGATATGAAAAATATCTCTCGCTAATAAACAGCCTATAAATCACAGGAAGAAAAACAGAAAAAATAGTCTCTTTTTAACTCTTCGATGAATTTTTCATTTCAAAGAACAACTATCTGGGCATTAAGTAAACCAATGGCACAAATGAAATTCAAAGTTAACCTTGTTTTTCACAAGGACAGATGCTTACACATAAGCTATCATGAATTCTATAGATTCAACAAGAACACGAGTAGTCAAATGGAGAGAGGAATTGGAAATCACCATCCAATTAAATCTTTCATGTCAGAGAAAACCGCCAAGATCACCAAAAACATCGGATGGTGGTTTCAAACCAATCATAAGCTGACTATTGAGTTCAATATAAGCAACACATTTTAAGTAGAAAAGAAAGGTCCTGACCTTGATCGTTCCACCATAAACCATTATACCAGGTCGATTGAGCCGACCCATTGCCATAATTGTACCTGGCATCTATTAAACTAATTGGAATTAAATTCAAGTAATTGCATAAGTTATGCAACACATTATAAATTGCATAATGACAATCAAACCTCCATTGAGTTAGTTAAATGAAATAGTAAAAAAGAAAAATCAAATAAGAGATCGGGAGGAAAAGATTAAGCAACAATCAATTTGTAAAATACCATATCATAAGAATAGGTCTTGAGCTGTAATGCCACTCAAAGCAAAATTCCTTTCACCAAGATCTAACTATGAATTCACAAGCTATGAAAAAATAATAGTTAAAAGGCCCACCCATACCATTTAGAAGAACTTTTTTACCTTAAATGCATATATGATTCTAGACTCAGAAAATACAATCATTTTAAGTTCCATAATTTATCAAGTAAAAATAT
>JANKKB010002545.1:0-26568 GCA_026225775.1 Bursera palmeri
GGGTAAAGTATTTTCTCAAAATTTGGCGGGTCAGATAAATTTCTCTTTTCAAATCTATGTTATCAAGTGCTATTAACTTTTAAGCAAAAAAAACAAAAGACCACTTAGGTTGATTGTAGATATTTATTAATAACATTTAATTCTCGTTCTAATGTACCTAATAATTGTTTAAAATATGAACAATTTTTTTCTACAGTCGTCCAATCATCGGTATTTTCATCTCACACATTGTAACATGGCGTTCAGCTATTGGGTAGATACATGAGGATTCATTGAAGAGAAGTCTTTTTCCTAAGAGAGAAATTCCTACCTACAACAGATTAACATGCATCCACCCAACAAACAGACCTTATAATTAGAGATTCATACTCAATATTCAATATTTCATTGTGATATGTAGGACCCTGGGTACTTGGATGTTTTAATGATTTGATGTTACCTTTCTTAACGAGTACACAGTGAACGTGTACTAGATTATTTTTTTCCCTTAGAAAGGAAATCTAGATTCTTGAATTATTTTACTATGTTCAATAAATTCTTGAAAAATAAATTTGAAAGAAATATAAATTAGATGGACGAGGTGACTCAATCTATTTTACACAAATAAGAACAGCAGCACAAAAGCAAGTTTGCGTGGTCAAGGCATAGGGTAAACCCCGTTGTCGGGGCTTGACTTGGAAATTTAATTCAAGTCATCATGCAACTTCAAGGAAACAATCTTCCGAAAATTTCCTCGATATGTATTGTGAATTGTATAGGGCCCACAAAATGAAATTTGAAAAGTCTAAATATTGACGAAAGAAACCTTCATGAATGCATTTCCTATCTTCCCGGAAAGGTCAAGTGGCCAGTACTCATTAATATCATCATATATTTTTCTTTGCTTGTGAATAATGTCTCTACTAACTAGTCAAGACATTCGTTAATAATGTCTCTACTGACTTTCTTTTCATTTGGAAGCTTGATTGTAGCAAAATACATATGTAGGGAGAAATAATGACTAAGCTTATATATTTCTAAAAAATAATATGTAATAAATATGTTCTGCTGCTGGTTCTGATTCAAGTAGTTTTCATTGCTTTATTTTTGTTGTGTTTTATATACGTCCTTGATAGTGCTGCCCCGAAACTTGGGCAATATTTACTCTACCGTTAGGAATTTTACTCTTGGCCTAGTTCAATTGTTATCTATCTCTATCATTGTTTTTAAGCCTTTAAATTGCTTTTGAATGGGGTCTTTTGGCCTTAGTAGCTAAGCTATNCCTCAGCCTCTTATAGCATGGCCTTGGAATTTGTTAAAAATTATGGGGAAACATATTCAACATCAAGATTGATAATAAGTGAAAAAATAAATCACATCACACAAAGAGATACAATATTTAACGTGGTTCGGTATCAATAGCCTACATCCACGAATGAGGAAATAAATCCACTAGATCATAATTATACAAGAGTACAAGAGATCGCATACGATACCCAGTATTCTATCCGATACCCGATATTGGAGAGCCCTGAAACTTTCTCCTTTTCACCTGCTCAATCCCAGAGAACCCTGAAANCCATTATCTGTTTCACTTGCTCAATCCTGGTGTCATTTACATCTCTTTCTTCACTTTTTCCATTCATACAAGGATGTTTATCTCCTATATCTAGTCTCTCTCTTATATCTCTCTTATCCTAGAATTGATCTAGAATTGATTCTCAACCTCTATATTTATAGGTCAATATAGAGATTATTTATTTCTAATAGGAGTAGGAATCCTATTATTGTATAACTCTATTTTTCTATTCCTTTCTACTTTTCCTCTTTCTTGTAGAAGTCAACTTGAATTAAGAAATGAGCTACAATTTCAATAATCTCCACCTTGGCGAGTATTCTATCTAAAGATCCACGATCTAAAGATCAAGTCACGTGAACAGTGTCATATGAACAGTATCTGATGAATAGTAACCTGTGTGAACAGTATCACATGAACAGTATGCACCACCGTAAACAGTACTACCGTGCAATCATATAAAACTCCGCCGAAATTATTATACGAGAATCATTTCACCTACAACTTATAATTGTTGTAGCTCATCTTTTTTGTGTATGCACAATCTTGAAAATTCATCTTCTTCCAATTCGCAACCTGGAGTTCTGATGCCAATTATTGAAAATTTTGCAAAAACATATTCAACATCAAGATTGATAATAAGTGAAAAATAAATCACATCATATGAAGAGACATAATATTTAACGTGGTTCGGCATCAATAGCATATATCCACGAATGAGAAGATAAATCTAATAGATCATAATTATACAAGAGTATAAAAGATCACACATCAAACTTGGTATTCTATCCGATACCCAATATTGGAGAGCCCTAAAAATATTCTCCATTTCACCTGCTCAATCTCAGAGAGCCTTAAAACTATTACCTGTTTCACCTACTCCATCTCGGTATCATTTACATCTCTTTTTTTACTCTTCTCATATCCTTGTCCATACAAGGATGTTTATCCTCTATGTCTAGTCTCTCTCTTATATCTCTCTCATACTAAAATTGATTCTCAACCCCTATATTTATAGGTCAATATAGAGATTATTTATTTCTAATAAGAGTAGGACTCCTATTTATTATACAACTTTATTTTCCTATTCCTTTCTATTTTTCTTATGTTTTGTAGAAGTCAAGTTGAATTAGGAAACGAGCTACAATCCCAACAAACTCACCATAATGAAATTTAAAATGGCATTAATCTTGGAAATTTGGCCTTGTTGCCCTGCTTCTAATGAGTCATTCTCTGTTGAATAAGAACAATTTGCTCTGCTCCCTTCTCTGTTTCTTAAGTGTAAGTTGCCACTGAAGTTCTGGGTGAAGCCCATATGGGGTTTGCAGCTCCTTACTTTCCCTGCAAGTGGCTTGCAATTTTCTGGCACCGAACTCGAAGAAAATTCTGACCCCACTTGGCTGGACTTGGACTTTTAAGGTTAAATTAAGCGGAAATTGCTTTTGTATGTAATCATATGGTGCTATGAATATATATCATCTTGATTTGACTTTCCATGCTTTAGAATAAACTACAAGTGAAATTCAATTGATCAATCTGTCTACTTCATGTCACGCGTTTTCTTATAGGTAGTTTGTATAAATTTGGCCCTCTCAATGCTTGAATTTATACTCGTATAAGTTTGTTTTTCCTTTTTCTTTGAGTAATGATCTTATGATATCATCATATAAATCAATACATCGATATTAAGTTTTGATCAGTGCTGCTACATGCAAATGGCTTTAATTAGTTCAAGAGTTTTTCTTCTTATATTTCTCCACATCACCTTCATGTGGAGTCTTGCTTTTTGCTTAAGCAGTGATGAATTGAGGGAAATTCGCTGCCTAAGATCTATTAAAGAATCCTTGGAAGACCCGTTCAATTACTTAACGTGGAGCTTTGAAGACCTTGAAGCAGCAGCTTCGTCCTTCTGCAAATTTATAGGGGTTGAATGCTGGAACCCTGACAAATTAGCTATACTTAATATTAAGATCAGTGACATGGGGCTCAAGGGACAGTTTCCTCGGGGAATTGAGAACTGCCAGAGCTTAACAGGTCTAAACCTTTCAGGTAACGACATTTTTGGACCAATCCCATTTGAACTCTGCCAAGAGCTACCTTTCCTTACAACACTCGACCTCTCCCACAATAAATTCTCTGGGGAAATCCCATCGACCATGGCTCACTGCAACTWTCTAAATGCGCTTAAACTTAACGACAACAAGTTAACAGGTCAAATTCCATGGCAACTTGGCCAGCTTCAACGGCTCAAGGCGCTTTCTCTTGCTCACAATCTGCTGTCAGGAGAAGTGCCTCGCTTTGTTAGTTATCTTCCAACGCAGGAGACGTTCGCCAACAACAATGGACTTTGTGGAGAGCCTCTCAAACCGTGCAGAACGTCTCATCGTTTCAAATTCGACTACTCATTTACAGGTGGGTTTTTGATTGGTTATGCGTTTGCCACTGTTTCAGTTACAACATTTTCCATCTGCTATTCGTGCTTTCGGTACATGTGGAAAGACAAGAAGTGATTTTGAGTGGAGTGTATTTGTTTGAATTGAGAAATATTGGAAGAACCTTATAGAGTACTGGAGTTTACGAGGGATCGAAGAAATCGCTGAGAACTCGCTGTCTTTTCAAAGCACGATACTTATTCTATAAGATTTAATATTATGTACTTCGTTTAACATGACATTAATACGTCGAAAAGATGTATTAGGCACAATATTTTCAGTCAATTTTTTTTATCTTTTTCATCATTACACCGAAAATCTTCTTTATCGATCATATTCTCTCAATTTTCCAATGATCTAATATGCGAACAATTGCCTCGCGATTGGCTTATGTAGTCAAAGAATTAATAGTAAAGCCCATTATCTGGGCTTGACTTGGAAATTTTTTAATTCAAGCCTTCTGGCAACGGCAGGGAAAATAACCTTCCAAATTTTCTCATATTTTAATTGTTAATTGTGTAGGGACAATTAGTTAATATACTTATCAACTTTCATTCCTTTAGAACAAGTCCAATTCCAAAACTTCATGGTAAGAAATTAAACCTGCTTACTAGCTATTTCTAAGTGTCAACTTTTGTGACATTCTACATCTAGAAGGTGAAGTAAATAACAGGGAATGGCATTTAAAATTAAGTGGAAAGTGCATGGAAAGCAATCTTCCAACATTTTGTTAACTCCTATGTATTTGAATAGTGCCATCAATATCATTGCGATCGGATTTTCATGCTTTTGAATAGTCTATAAGTGAAAGCCAATTAAAAATTACAAAATGAGATTGACGTCCCTTGTGTACTTTTTCTAAGGAAAAGTTAGACTGATTCTACATTATTTCACGCGGGCTGTCTTTTATTCTTTTCTTGTGTGGATGTAAAAGCTGTTAACTTCATCATCTCTTGTAGTCTGCATTAATATTAAATATCTGATCCAACAGTTTCTGTTCTTATTATGATTACCTTGGCCCTGGTTTCATATTGGTACTTTTAGCTTAAGTACCGTTGATCTGGGTGATATTAGCTGCCTAAAATCTATTAAGGATTCCTTAGAAGACCCACTCAATGGCTTAAGATCGACCTTGGGCAACCTTAGAGCAGGAGCAATCTGTGGCTTCGGTGGAGTTAGTTACTGGCAGAATAGATAGTATTACAATGAGTCCACTCACATGTAGACTCTGTCAATCCCATGAGTGTGACAACCACAATAGTCCCAAGGTACTCTTTCCTACCATACGGAACACTTAACATAGCATTTACCATTGCCAAAGAAAGACCTTACACTTAATTAACTCAACATGTCACACAATTCATAGATGTCTACCAAGTAAACCAAAGTTGAGGTGATCTAAGGTTTTAAGCATGAATATATCAGGGTTTCAAAACATATATTAGAATATCTAACTTATATTATTCATGCCATAACAAGAATAGAAATCATATATAATAAATCATAATCAAAATCTTTCATTCATATCATAAACATAGTTTAAGATCAAAACAAAATTTCATATAAGCATAAACATATTTGCACAAAACACTTTTTATAACACAAATGATAAATTTATTACGATCTTATTAGTTGAAAGTCTAGCTCACATATATTGCTGTGCTTCGCTAAAAATTCCTTATCTTACACCTAAAAACATCAAAAATTTCCTTTAAGAATCATCACACATATTTAGTAAACAAACTGAATAACTAAATCAGTATTGTGTATATCTCTTAGCGGATTTTTAGCAAACTAATGGTTGCCTCAAACCTTACGAAAATCGGCATTGTTCATTTAGACACTTATACCTGTTAAGTTTGCCACTTTCCTAAAAGCTTAAGCTTATAGGTGTGGGCTTAACTTGAATATTTAAGCCTCTAATACGCCCCCTCACGTGCAAGGGCCTCACGTGCACTTGCAACGTGGACCGGATTGAGCCTCACATACCTCAGTGGGTCTTACAAGTGGGCCAAATAATAACTTTTTTTTTWAAATTAAATGACACGGAGGGGATTCGAACCTAGACCGTTAGGTCACTATGGCTCTGATACCATGTTAAGTTTGCCACTTTCCTAAAAGCTTAAACTTGCAGGTGTGGGCTTAACTTGAATATTTAAGCCTCTAATAATACCATGTTTTCACAAAAATATCAGGCCAATAAGAAAACAAAAACCTCATGAAACAACTTTGTTTGCAAACTTTCAAATACTGTCTAGCAGACTCAAAAATTTAATAGTCAAATTCCAAAAATTCATCTCTTTAAGCAGAAGCAGAAAATTTATAAAACTTTTTAATCTAGTAGAAGACATACTCAAATATCATCATATCAAAAATCATGAAATCATGATTTTTCATGAAGTCGAGGTTGGTCAAAGAAACTCGCTTTCCATGCTTTTTTGAAGAAAACTAGAAATTCCAGGTTGCTATCTTAACTTTAGAAAATCACCGAAAACCTTAGTTCTAATACCATGCTGTAATGTCCAAAACTCGAGAGCCTTAGGGCGCGAGATTTTTCTTTCTTACATGCAAAAACTTATATCATAAGACATAGATACATAATCTTAAACTAGGAAACCTCCAAGTTCAAAACCATAGATCGCAGTAGCTACCAAATATAATTGAACTTCTCAAGTATGAGCTTTCTACTATACAACCAAGGTTTCTCAAAGGATGCCAGAAGTAGAAATATAACTTCCAAATCAACATTCAAAATAATAAACATCCCAGCAAAACAATAAGCATAATAGGAATCAAAGAAAGCCAAAGTCTTTATGTCAAAATCCTCCATATGGAATGACCGTCAATTACCTGATGATCACAATAGACTAGGGAGTATTAGCTTAATAAGTAAACTAGTTTTATATATAGCAAAATATACATCACAAAATATAAATTCATAATCTATTCATAAGCAAAAATATGTCAAAGAATGTTTTTCATATACTTAACAAAAGGTGAAAATTTTCTTGATAACTTAGCAAACTTATCCTTAGGAATACCCTTACTCTCATGCAAGGCATAACTTTTTTTACTATATTCATTTAACATTTAATAAGTTGAGCCCCTAAAATAATCACCAATAGGTGATATCCACGGGCAGAGCATTGCACTAGTGAGGCTTTTATGAAAACATAACATTTATGTTCAAAGGTAAGAGTCACTCTTTCATTGTGGCCACAATAATTCCCCACACATGTACAACTCCATCATCACACGAGTGTGATAGCCACAATAGTCTCAATGGATTCTTTTCTACCATATCAAACACTCAATAGAACACCATAGACAAGGTATTATCCAAGTGAGGTTTCCTACATGCATGAATCTGTCATGACATGAATGTGACAACGACAATGGTCCTTTCAGACCATTTTCCTATCATATGGAACACTTAACATAACATTTACTATACCAAAGGAAGGCCTTAAACATAATTAGTTTAAAATGTCATACAATTCATAAATGTGTACCAAGCAAACGAAAGAGGTATTAGGCATGAAACTTGCTTTCGAAACATGTATCGGAACATAGAACTTATATTATTCATGCCATAAACAAAATAGAAATCATACACAATATACACACACACGTTAAGCAGGATGTCCATAAACTAGTGCTTCTTGAACTGATAACAGGTAAAGAACCAGGTTAAATTGAAAAATCACCAAACGGTTACGAATGGACCCTCATGGAGGACATTAGTCATCTTTCAGAAAGCTCTTCGATGTTCCATGATAATGCCATTGATAAATCTCTGGTTGCTTAAGGATTCAAAGATAAGATCAGTCAGTTCCTTGAAGTTGCATGTCAGTCTGTTCAGCCCTTTCTAGATCAAAGGCCAACAATGCTTGACGTGCACAAAACACTTAGTGCCGTTGGGAGGAGATATGGCCTTGTTAAGCATGATACAACAGAGGTCAATAAAGCGGGACAAATACTGATTGAATTTATGTATTTTTAATATCATATATAATAATGATAATGTACTAGTTGTAGAATATGACCAGATGTGTTTTGCTGCTGCTTCTTTATTAATGAGTTGTAATTGCCTTCTTTTTTTTTCTGTGATATGCACGTCCAGATAATGCTGCTGCAAGTCTTGAGACAATAGGTATTCAACTGTTGGAACTTTTAGTCATGGCCTAGTTCACTTACCATATATCTTTACCTTTGATATAAGCATTTGAGTAGTCTTTGAATGAGGCCTTTGGGCCTTCTTAGCTATCTTATCAGAGTACATGTTCAAAGTGTCCTCAAAACGAATTTCATCAAAATGATCTTAACATTGAAGGTTTCAATCTAATACAACCATAATTGGAACTAAGGAAAAATGTCATAACATCTAGTTAGAAAGTTAAAGAAAACAGGCTACTCGCTCAATATTCAACAATTTAACTTCTCATTCGCTCTTTTGGATTGGAAATGATGGCAGCCAGCCAAGACATTCACAATATTTTTCATCCTCGGCAAGTAAGTCCACACTATGGAATATAAGGCTACATATGGTTCAACATTTTTCTCTTTCATTTTGTGAAGCAGTTCTACAACTTTTGGTAGCTGATTATTTTGAAGAAAGCCCTGTCTACGTGTGCTAAATATCACCACGTCGGGAATGCAACTGTTTTCCTTCATCTCTAAGAACAACTCATTTGCCTTTTCTAGTTGCCCTTCTTTACAAAGCCCACCAACCATAGTACTACGTGTTACAACATCTGGCACCAATCCTTCATTGGGCAGTCTATGAAATAGCTCCCAAGCGCTGTCAAGCTTACCCATTTTACGAAATGCATCAATAAGACAATTAAAGCTTTCAATACAATGTTTAAACTTACCATTTCCTAAAGCATTAATTAAATAATTCCACTGCCTTGTAAATAAAACCATTCTTGCAAAGCCCAACAATTATAATATTGTACGTAATTGAATTAGATGGAACTTTATTAAGTTGCATCTCCCCAAACAGATTTCGTGCATGTTGTACCTTACCTGTTAGAAAGAGACCACTTAACAAGATGCTATATGTGACAACTGTTGGCCTAACTTCCTTTGAAATCATTTCCTTATAAAGATTCATAGCTTCCTCAACTCTTTTATTCTTGCAATACCAATTGATCAAAGTATTATAGCTAATGAAATTAGGCCTACAACCCTTACTCCTCATAGAAACAAAAAGTTCTTTTGCGTCATCAATTCCATCTGCCAAGCCAAAGCCATTGACCAAAATACTGTACCTAACGACATCGGGTCTACACCCTTTGCTTCCCATAGAAACAAACAACCTCATTGCTTCATCAATTCTACCGATCAAACAATAACCACGCATCACTGTATTATAAATAAACAGATTGGGATCTACACCTCCTTGAATAATCAATTCGAACAAACCATTTACTTCTCCAACCTTACCATTCGTGCAAAGCTAATCTATGACCACACTAAACGTCACAACATCAGGCTGAATACCTTGATCCAACATCTCAATAAACAAATGTTTAGCCTCCACCCAATTACCCGCACAACACATTTCTTCGCGTAACTTAAGAGCTACGTCGGTGTTGCCTGTTTTACACAACCCATTAAGCAAAGTCCATAGTAATTAAATCGGGCCTACAACCAATAGCAAGCATTTTCTTAAACACAACACTGGCCTTCGAAATCCTACCCTACACACGCAAACCTTTAATCAAACAAGTAAAAGTCACAGTAGTTGGACTCAAACCTCTCCTAAAAATCGTTCCAAGGACCAACCATCAGAAACCCGACCCATATTGCAAAAGCAGTTCATCAAAATGTTTAAAGTTCTTTAAATTTGGCAGAAACCCAATTGAATTGAGCCTCTTGTATAGCACAGGAACGTGATCGTAATGCTTATATTTAACAAGGGCAGAAAGCAAAGTGCTGAAAGACGAGAGGGGTGGGGTGGGTTGATTTGTTAATCATCAGCAATAGTGTTAGCAAAAGGTCAGGCCCAGCCCGCCTGTTCCGGTCAGGCCTTGAGCCGAGTTAGGTCAAATTGAAACAGTATTGGATCGAGTCTATCCAAGCCTTGAATTAAAAAGCAAGAGCCTGAACCTGGCCTTTGCAAAATACTATTTCGGTCAGGTCGGTCCATTACTATTTATGATTTTTTTTGTTAATATAAATTAATTTTAAATAACTTTAAAAAATTTCTCTAATCTATGAAAATTTGAAATTCCTAATTTAATGAAAAATAATTCTATTATTAAGGGATAAAAAATGAACCGTAAGAGTGAATTTTAAAAAAATCATTAATTTTTAAAGTAATTCTATATATATATATATATATATATAATTTTATGGTATATAATTTTTTATTAATAAATAAATAGATAAATAGTAATTTTTTAAATTCAAGAGACAAAATACTAAGAGATAAAAATTTACAATAATATTTAAAATAAAAGAATTCATTATAAGTTTTCTATAAATACGAAAATAATGTAAAAAAGATAGAAATAAGTGTATCATTCGAATCATTTATATCTATATTATTGAATTCTTCATCAAACTTTTTTATTGCATTTCTAGGAATATTTGGATGTCTATTCAATCAATCCTTCGTGTAAATAATGTTCCCTATAATTTCTGGAGTAAGTCTTGATCTTTTCTCCTCTAATACACGTCTACCTACATTGAAAGCGGATTTTGAAGATATATTAAACATGAAATACGATAGTGGATCACATGTCAAGGTAAATAGGATTGGAAAATAATTTTATTATCCTTTCCACTATGGCAAAATATCAAATGGGTTAATTTAATCTATCAAATTCAAATAGTATGTTATGATCAATATTATAATAATTATTAATTTCTACAAAAAAAAAATAATTGATAGTTTTTCCTTACCAACAATTTTCTACAAACATTGATAGTTAAAGTAATAGATAGTCTTGAACCAATTGAGTTCTTACCAAATTTTCTTTTATAATTTAAATACAATTATTTGAAAGTTAATTTAACACGAGAGATGGTGAGTGAAACAGGGGTGACAAAATTTCGGAAATGGCGGTTAACAAATTCTATTTTTGATACAATAAATTTAAATATCTCATCATATCTAGACGGATTAAAATAAAACTAATATAAAAAATATGAGACAAGACAAAGACAANACTTGTTAGATAATTAGTTTCACTTCTTTCATCTAACTCTTCTTGCAAAGCTGATTTATGACCACAATAAACATCACAACATCAGGCTGGACACCTTGATTCAACAATCTCAATAAACAAATGTTTAGCCTCCACCGAAGTACCCGCACAGCATAAACAGTGAATTGTCTCTCGCGGGTCAAAAAGGAAACAATAATAATAAAAATATAAACTTTTCTCTCAAATAAATATTTTATGGTTAATAAATGATCTCAAAAGCTAATGATCGCTTAATTTTTCTTTAGAAGTTATTTTTTCCTTTTGGCAATTGATGCCATCTAATTTATGATTTCTCAAGCTTTAGCTACATAAAGTGATTCAGTTAATGGTATCTTCTTTTGATTTGTTAGTAAAAAGTGAAAATCTTTATTGTCAACCATCTCTCTTAAACAAAAAATAAGTAGGTGGCTTTTTAAGTGGGGTAAATACATAGACACCCTCAAGGTTTGGTCTAAGTAACAATCTCACCCATGTTATTAATAAAGTAACATAAACACCCACAGAATTGGAAAATATGGGGATCTTAACTCATTAAAATATGGGTCTTAATGTTACTTAAAATATTAAAATGGGGGTCTTTATGTTACTTTATGAATAACAGGGGTGAGTTTATTACTTAGACCAAACCTTGGGGGTGTTTATGTATTTACCCCCTTTTTAAGTACATCGTGAAATCCCAGGGCTCAAGCTCTGTTGGACCGACATTGATACCGAGAGACAAAAGCTAAGAGAGCGAATGGGATTAGATATCCAGTAGTCCTTATTAAGTTTGTCATTTTTCAAAAAGCTTAAGTTTATAGGTGTGGGCTTAACTTAAATATTTAAGCCTCTAATATGCTCCCTCGTATGCAAAGGCCTCACGTACACTTGCAACGTGGATTAGACTGAGCATCACATGTCTTAATGGGTCTTACAAGTAGGTCAAATAATAATATTTTTTTTAACATGAGGGGATTCGAACATGGACTGTGGGTCACTATGACTCTGATATCATGTTAAATTTGTCACTTTCTTAAAAGTTTAAGTTTGTAGATGTGAACTTAATTTAAATATTTAAGTTTCTAATAGTCCTAACCGTAAACAATGGATACTAGATGCTGTGCGTAATTAAGTGAGAAATAATGATTTAGATTTTTATTTGATTTTTATTTTCTGTTAATTTTTTTCTTATAAATTGGAAATGAGATTATTTATATGGTTCGAAGACCAAGAAAAAAAATCTTTGGACATAAAATGGAAACATAAATATTTAAACATTATAGTTTTAAATTTTTGACGGGATACAAAAAGGAAAGAGATCATCTTTCTTAATTATTTATTTTTGTTTACAAAAAATCTTATCTTTTGGACAATATCAATTTGACCCCCTTAAAAATCCATATTTGTTTCAAATTAAGTTTTTTTTTTTAATGCTTTAATTTAATTTATAAATGCACGAATATAGTTAAATATTTGTTAACTTAATGGTAAGAGTTTATCAATCAATGACTAAAATAAATATTTGTTAACTAAGTGTCCATTGGCTTACGAGTAACTTGAAGAAATTTATTATTAGAGGTATCTCTAATGACTTTTAAAAAGATAAACAAGGAAATTGGTGATTTTAAACTTATTTTTCTTTTACACTAAAGGGGTGTCCTTTTTATTTTTTATTTTTTATTTTTTTTTCTAAAAGCTGAATAAGTTTGAATTGAATTGAAGTCTGAATACGTCCAAACATATAAATTTGAGAGAAATATTTTTTTAAAAATCTAAATTAAAATATCTGAAACTAATTT
The DNA here is from genome assembly GCA_026225775.1 of Bursera palmeri. Classification (NCBI taxonomy): domain Eukaryota; kingdom Viridiplantae; phylum Streptophyta; class Magnoliopsida; order Sapindales; family Burseraceae; genus Bursera; species Bursera palmeri. Next base: position 12,983 of record JANKKB010002545.1, read on the forward strand.
TTTGATACATATATCCATATTGATGTTATTTTTATTTATGTTCTTGACATATTAATAATTTTCACAAATCAAAATTTTGAAAAACAAATATTGAAGTATTTAAATAATCATAATTTAATAAAATAATAAATATATTTAAATTTAAATTATTTTGTTATTTTATCTTAAAATATTAAAATATAATAAATTAAGTTATAATTTATATATATTTATTTAGATATGTATTATTTTATAAAATTCATATACAAATGGGTCATAAATGAATTTGATAAAGGAATTTTAGAGATTTTAAGGTGAGATATATTAGAGGGTTAAATATTCAAGTTAAGTTCACACCTAAAATTTTAAATTTTTCGAAAAGTGACAAACTTAATATGGTATCAGAGCCACAGTAATCCAACAGTCCAAGTTGAATCCCCTCCGTATTATTTAATTTAAAAATATTAAACCCACTTGTAACCTAACAGTTTTGATTTGAATCCCCTTCGTATTATTTAATTTAAAAATATTAAGTCCACTTGTAAGACCCGTTGAGACATGTGGACTCGACCCGGTCTACGTTGCAAGTGCACGTGAGGCCCTTGCACGTGAGAGGGCATGTTAGAGGTTTAAATATTCAAGTTAAGCCCACACCTAAAAGTTTAAGCTTTTAAAAAAGTTGTAAATTTAACAAGATAAACAATTTAGAATTTTGTATTTAGATAAAATCTAAAGGGTATGACTATTTCCACTAATTTTAATGATCTGAACACCAAATTTTTTGTTGAAATTATATATTATTAGAATATCCTTATATAAAATTACCTAAAAAGACAACTCAATATTCTTCTTTTGATTTTAAATAATCTCTTTTACTATGTTTTCTTGACTTGTTAATATTTAAAGCAACCCCAAATTTAAACCAACAAAAATAATTTGATTTTTGTATCAGAACACTTTTCAAAGGTTACAAAAGGTAATTGGGAATGATGTCAAGTTCAGAAATTATTAGAAATTGTTAAGTTGTAAGAGAAAAACTGTAGTTGTGCTATGGGAAAAATAAGTTATAGTTGTACTACTGGGAAGAAGGTTATAAAGTGCTTCATAAAATTGTTTTTAATATTATTGTGCTACCTAGAATGTGATTGATAAATTTGATTTTCCAAATCTAATTCTGAATATAAAGGCAAAAATTGACATGATTGAAAAAAAAAATATAACTATAATAATATTTAAGTTAAATTAACATTATATACTTAAAATTTTAATACATATCAAACAATATAAATTAAATAATTTCAATTCGTATTTAAAATTATTTCTTTTTTGAAAATGAAAATATCCAAAGATAATCGTCATCAGTCAACAATAATTAATCCATTAACCCAAGAATATCATTCGTATACATGCCGACCAACAGTTAGCGATTGGCGACTACCCTATATTTATTTTCCGAAAAAATAATTTTAAATTTTAATTATTTAGGTAATTTATTTTTATACTAAATAATTAATTAATTTTAAATCTTAAATATTAAAAGGTTATTTATATATATTTTTATGATAGAATGATAGTATTGGAATTTGATCTATCCAAAATTAATTTATTAAAAATAAATTTTAAAATGCTAAGCCTACCTGTTCTTAGAATCTAATATAAAAACTGATTTTTAAGTATCTAATTCATCAGCTTTGAAAATGTTAACCAAATACTTAAAAACCTAAATAACTTTAGAATATATGAGAATCAACTTTCAACTTTTAGATTCTTATAAAAACAATATTAATGATTGAAAAAACAAAAGAAAGAAAAAAAGGAAAAAAAAAAGAAAAAGAAAATCTTAACAAGATCGAATGGAAGTCCTTACAGAGTGACAATAATGTAATTAAAAGCAGAAAACTAAAGAGACATATAGAACCAGCGGCAGATACGTGAAGAGGTTGAAGGAAGGCATGGGCTGGCTATCGTGCTTATACTATTGGATGAGTAATGGAGTCTCACTTTTGTTCTTCATATTAATGAAACTTGAAAATCAAAACCTGAGCCATCTTTGCATGCATGCCTTTAATTACTCTTATGAAGAGCAAGACCTGTCTCGATTACTCTCCTCCAAGGGCCTCGCTCACGTCTCAACCCTACCTCAGCTACGTTAGTATCTAGCATGAGCGTGGAATATTGAGGAAGGGAAGCCCTTGAGGGGAGAGTAACGGAGAAGTTTACTCTATTGCATTCAAATGTATTATATATACATCTGCAACTGCTAGTTGAAGCGTAAACAATATCTACACGGTAATTGCTTTTATAGCCTCGGAGTGCCCTTCTTCATGGCTACCTGTGGGATTCAATCAGTGATAGTTTGTGGATAAGAGATCACGATAAACGAATAAGTTCGATTCCCCCTCAAAATTGATAGTAAAGGAACTATCATAGTTACGAAAATGACTAATTATATTCTTAAAAATTTTATACATAAACTCTTGTATACAAACAGATATATTATTGTGGAAACTATCGATACTGCACCAATCTTAGTTAGCAATTGATCAATTAAACCCAATATGTGATGTGACACCTTTCAACTTCTTTGCCTCTTGAATGAGTTTAAGAGGTATGAACAAAGTCTTAAAAAGAAGGAATAATTATATATGGATAAGAATCCTCATCTTTTAGTACTATAAATGATCTTGAGTTGACATTCCAACAAGAAACAAAACAATAGCACAATTTGCAATCTCTTCTATCATACTGCGTTTCTCCATCTGTCCATCGGTGTCATATTGTAGGCTATAATTAAAGTTCGATTCGCCATGTTTTCAACCTAAGAATCTGCTTCCTATCTGTTCTAACAAATCCGTCTCCTTTCCTTTTTCTTCTCTTCGTTCTTTAAGCTCGAAAGTAAAAAAGCGAGACTAGTTGATTATTAGGAACAGCTTGGTGAGATAGATGTATAATTTGCTTCTTTTAAGATGCATATATTCTAACGTACGGTCCATATCTATCATGTATATATAAAACAGTTGAGACTAATGCCATAAATATAAATTTTGTATCCCAACTTTGTATCTCAAGTTGATATGGCATCAAGTGAATGGTAAGATAAATATATAAAAAACAAAATAATAAATACTGATTTATTCAACTTACGATTTACTTGATGTCACATCAACTTGAAATATAAATTTATATTCATAAACTCGATGTCACATCAACTTGGAATACAAAATTAAAATATAAATTTATACTCATAAAGTAGTTGATAATATTAAGCCATTATAGATTATATATACAAAATTCAAGATAAAAGAGAAACTTTATTGAAGTGAATGAAATATTTATTACAAAAGCAGAAATGAAACATATTTCCAAACATGTTCACACAAGAAGAGCAATGAATGTTAGCCATTGAATGAGCCACAATCTTCTCTATTCTCACCACTTTTGCCTGTCTTAACCCCAATGCTACCCATCTTGATCATGTCAGCAACAAAGTAATTGAAGAAAACGTTTTAATCAACAGGCATTGTCTTCACATAAGCTCGAGTCATGGGGTCGAGAAACAGCATCTGATCAGTTGCTAGCAACCCCATCCCATTCTGGGCATGGACCCCGAAGACTTTGTGCATAGTTTTGGTTCATTGTTGGGTCAATGTCAAATGTGTTGTTGTAGCGATAAATTCTTGGCATGAACTCCTTGCAGTGTGAGAAGCCTATGGTGTGGCCTCCTGATAAGGCAACCATGTCCACAATGGATAACCTTGGGATTCGAAGAGTGAAATTAGTTGGGAGATTGGTTTTATTCACTTGAGGGATGTTAGCAGCCACTCTTGATGCCTTGGGAACAAACCCATCTTCTTCCCTTTTGCACTTCCCATCTTGGGCCTCCCACCTGTGCAATTTTGGTGGAGTGCTGTAATTCGAGCTCCTCTTAATAAGTCCCAATCTAATTAAAATATATTTTATATAATATCAAACATAGCCATTTTCGTATATCTCACAATTGGTATGTCTTAAGAAAGCTTACATTTGATCCTAAAATATGTTACAAATAATCGTAATTTTCAACTCTTTTTTATATTTGTATTCATTTTCCTATTATTAGGGTTACATTCTTTTGATAAGGTAAGTATATATTAAAGCTTTATTATCTTTAATCATATTTTCTTATTGCCTATCAAATAATTTTTTTTAATATAAAAATAATAACTAAGATATTGATACAATAACAAAAATTTGCATTGTTATTTACAGTCGAACAAATAATTGTAATTCATTTAAATATGTACAAAGTTTAATTGTTCGGTTACATTGAATTGAACATGTTAAAGATTTTCAAATTTTAATGGTTAAATAAAATAAGGTACAACAAAAACTAATTATGATAAAACTTACTCTTTTTAACTTCCATTATTGTCTTCTCATTGCTTAAAAGTTGTCCTCCATCATTTCAAAACAGTAAATAAATATTAAACATTAATTTTAAATTATTTCGAATGACTTTGAACTGGAAACAAGGACTTAAAGATTTAAGATTATTTATTTATTTATTAATTTTTGTTGTAAATGAAATATATGTAAGCATAATACATAAAGGGCTTAGATAAAAATATATATTATTGAGCTTTGCAAGTCAAAAGGCATCCAACAATTTAAGGAGTTCACATAATACTTAACTTAATTATTTAAACATATCATTCTTAGTGATGTGGGTTGTTACAGTCACCTTCCACGAGAGGACCTTCCCCACTCATAGACCCACACATAAAAGATCAACCGTTCTGATACCAATTGATGTAAACTAGACCTAACTCATCCAAAAGACTAGTCCAACGGGAGAGGGCTGCCCAGTCCACATGATACTTAATTTCGCGTATGCTTTTGTTGGAGAATGAACAAGATAGGTGGCCTTGAAATTTTTAATAGAATTTCTAAACCCACCATGTAAATTTACGGTCCAAAATATCTCAAAAATTTGTAGCTAGGTTACTACAAATAGTATATGAAATAATGGAATATTGACTATAGAAGAATGAAACATGACCCAAGATACAATTGTTTGCAACCTTAATCTTCTCTGTTTAATTTAAGAAAAATTTATGTTATTTTTTCACGTTTGGCATTTATTTAACGAAACATATATCCTAGTTAAGAGAATCTAGAGACTAGAATACTACTCGTATAGCACATCAAGATGATAATATGGTAAAATATCTCTGATACTTCAGATCAATGAAAAGTCATACGTATCACATTTAATTTTTAAAATTCCACATACAGTAATTTTTTTAGATACCCTCTAATTGTATATAACAATATTCACATGTTTATATTTTAAAATATTATTAAAATTCAATGTGTGGAACCAAAATTTGAATGAAATGCACACCTTAATTTTTTCTTAATAAATGACTTTAATACTTAATTAATGTTAATTAATAAATTATTTTGGAGCACTTTCTTGTAAGTACTAAATGGTTTTTTTACTATTTTAAATTTTTAATAAATGCCTTAATAATACATCTTGACATGGTTCTTAATTAATTAAATCACGAAAATTGGTCCACATATTGATATATTTGTGTGATATAATTACTTCAATTACGGAAAAAAATCATATACGACATAAATGTGCACTAAGTATTTAGAAAGTCATTTTCGATTGTCATATCATTATGTTAAACAAAGAATTTACGTTGACACTACCTTGCATGGCTATTTAACATGTCAAGTATGAACAATAATTTCTTTTATAGACAAGGATATAAACCATATGCAACCATCATAAATATAATTATATAATATCTAATTGAGCTAATTTCACTGACCTCTTTTATTTTTATTATCTAACTATTTAGATTTATAGAAAAAGATGGATGATTATATTACTTTATCAAGATTTTTATACTAATTGATAGTTGTCAAGTAAAATTATATGGGAAGGAAAAAAGTTAATCAATTAAATTGTATTTTAGTAATTTAATCAAATTTATTATTATTATTAGTATTCTGTAAAATTAAATAGTCAAGCAATAACGACAAAATTATCCCTATTGAATTGAGATTGTGCCATATTTATAATTGTAATTAGCTTTTTCTTCTCCCAAAGTTTCAATCCCTCTCTCGTGGAAATGAAAGTTAATTTTGTATGATAGATGACCTCTATAATCTGTAATGAAAATCCATATAACCAAATGATTGACGTGAATCAATAAAGATGGATTAAAGTAGCAAGCTTAAAGGTCAAAATTAGCAGATGAGCAGTCTACATGAGGGAAATAAAGGCAAGAAATAGGCCACATCGGAGGGCCATGATGTTGAATTTTCAAATTCAAAACCCACCAAAGGGTCGCTTTTATCGCTAGAAAAATCAAATATTAGAACTCATGCATGCATGAATATGCATCAAAATAAAGTTACTTTTTGCACGTAGAAAATGGATCCGTAGAGTCATCACCATCATCACGCAACAATGTAGTTTTGGCTTTTGGAGTGTGGCTTTTAATAATTTTGAGAAGCCAGCGTCTATCAGTTAAGGTGTTTTTTATATTAAAAAAAAATAATAATTAAGATATTGATACAATAACACAAATTTGCATTGTTATTTACAATCGAACTAATAATTTTAATTCATTTAAGTATGTACGAAGTTTAATTTGTCGGTTACATTGAATTGAACATGTTAAAGATTTTCGGTTACTCTTTTTTACTTCCATTATTGTCTTCTCGATGCTTAAAAGTTGCCTCGATCATTTCAAATCAGTAATATAAATATTAAACATTAATTTTAAATGTATTTCAAATGACTTTGAAAAGAAAACAAAGATTTAAGATTATTATTTATTTATTAATTTTTGTCGTAAATGAAATTTATGTAAGCATACTATATATTGGGCTTACATAAAATTATATATTGTTTCTTGTCATTTAAAAAAAAATATTTTTATTGGACTTACAAAATGATTTTTAAGAGTTTAAATAATAGCATTCATTTTGGAGAAGCCACATCAAATTAGTGAAATTAGATTCATCTTGGAATATTTTAGAATAAATTTTATTGATTTTTCTTGATCTTGACATTGTAAAATAGATCTATATGATTTTGTTGCTTTTTTTAAAAAATAAATAGGATTAATTTTAAAAATGACCATAGTAGGGTTTCTATAAAACAATTGTTTTTTTAAATAATATAGATATTATAACCACAAACAGATAGACCAAAAATTCTTTTTTAAGGCTTTTGAATTGTCAGTTTCTAAAATTTGACAAGCAAAAAGAGTTATTAGTTTGCCGGTTTATTATTTTATAGTCTCCACATCTATTTTTTTTTTAAAGTTTAAATTTGATTTTTTTTAAGAGTTTCACAAATAAATACTCTAATTTCAAATCTATTCTAAGAGAAAATAATATTAAAGTAAGAAAGCTACAGGCCGTAGTTGTGAATATAAGTGCATGAGTTATGACAAAGAGAATAGTACCAAATTAACTAAGTCTCTGGTTGCACTTGCCATGACATCTGGACACTAGACTACTCCAGGGCACTGCAGCTCCAATGCTCTCTTGGCTTGGAAAAAGACAACATCACCATCACCATCCCAGGCAATGATAGGTTGATTTCTGAATCCCTCTCCACCTTATTGGTTTCGCTTGATGCATCGCAACCCTTCGAAAGAGAAATCCGAAAGAATGGAGTAACGCTTTGCATGGATTAATTATCAGCTTAATGGGGCAGCAACATTTTCATTTTTATGGTGACTAATTACACTGGTATTAATAACTAAGTCAAAGCCACAGAAAAAGGCAATGCATGCATATAAATAAAATAACCTCCACAAAGCAATCATGGAAGAATCTGCGAAGTGCACCGCCTGCAGTTACGGGTGCTTTTTTTGAGAAGCTTCTGCAGAGGTGGATGTTCTTCTCCACCTCTGGGCAAGTCATTGTGTAAAAATCATAGCTAAGACTCTCCGCGCCATTAGGTGATCTTGCAGTTCTACTAGGAGTCAAAACCAAGGGCAAGTAGAAGATGATTAAGAGGTAATTCAAAGAGGAAATAAGAGTGAAATGTGAACTTGCAGCCATGAAAAAATGAAGAATAAGAATGTGATGCTTCAGCAACACTGGTATATATAGTGCAAAAAATAAGGTTCATACCAGTGGATTTCTGTATTTAGTATTTGATGGTACGGAGAGAGCCAGAGAAAGGAATAACTAAGACAAGAAGAAAATCAACCCAAAACTCTTTTCATAGTTGTGAGAGAACTTAGACAATTAATATAATATTACTATGAATATTTCCTCCGGTTACTTCTTGCCAAGGAATGTCCATATCAAATCTTAGATAGCCCATTTCATGTAAATACAGCAAAATTTCTTTAGATAAAATACAATATAATTGCTCATATCACTCTTTCATTAGACGTATGGTCACCTTAAATTTTTTATTTTTTAATATTTATTATGAAAATAACTATAGAATCGTAATATATGTAAATCTTATATTTTCAAATATTTATTTTTGTTCTTACTTTGACATTAGTGTTGGACCTTTCAGTGTCTAAAATATAAGAATGATTTGACCATTAGATATTATGACTTTATGATATATATTAGACACAATTGACCACGTTAATTGCTAATGCTTTTGAGTATAGAAAGAGTTTAAAACGTGGCTTTGCATATTGTACACTTTAAATCAGTAAATGAATCTGGACAAGCCTATCCATATTGACAAGGATGCATCCCACATTCATAAATCATATCAAATGGAAACAAAAAATCAAATCACATAATTTTGAAATAAAGCAACTTTTGCATCTCAAAACGAAAGCAAAAACTATTAAAAGAGATTTTGCTTGGGATTCGCTTTTTAAAAAGCAGACTGAAACAGAAACTACAAAACACACGTAGTACACATTCAATCATGTGAGAACTCTTAATTTTATTCTATATAATAAAATAGAGTAATATTATATATATTATTATAAAATATTAATTATTAATTGTAATGAAACCAGTCAATTAATTATAATGGATTCCACCCTTTAATTATTATGAGTATTACATAAGTGATTGCGTAAGTAATATGGATATTTATGTAATTTCACTGGATAAATAGTGAAAGAGGCTGCCTATAAATAGGAGCCTCCTCCACCGTTATAAAGCATTTCAAGAAGATGAATTTCTTTTCTCTATTTTTTGTATAATTTCATTTAAGTCCTTCAGTTTTAGTTTTTGTAATTACACTAATAAGTGTATATTTCTAATAATCTAATAATTTTGGTATCTTACAATCACACCCTTGATTGTAATATATCGATATAATCTCTCAAGCATAATATCATTATAACCCCTATATTATTATATCTTTACTATATACTCCTACTGTGCTAAAATTATTAGTCCATTCACAACATATATATAATTTTGTATACAAAATAACTTAACATCAAATAATAAAATAAACATATAAAATTGAAATAAATAAATATTAATTAATTTAATTTATTAATTATTTGATATCACGTCATTTTATATATAAATTATATATATAACGTTACTCCATAAAATAACACTACATCATCATATCACTCCCGTTCTAAATAATATTTGATATTTATAAAACAGGTCCTTAGATTGCTCAAAACAGTACCTGATCCATTTAATATCATTAATTGTTGTCAATTCATATAATTTTTTATCCTTCTAATTTAATATAATATTATCTATGTCGTACTTTCATTGAAAATTCTTCATCATTAGGTGAAAAAGATCAAAACATATTATACAATTTTTTTATTTATATATAAATTAGACAAATAAATATTAAAAATTAACTAATTCATCTAAAAAAATCCAACTTAAATATTTATATAATCATAAAATCAGTTAATATGATACAATTAAAAATCTATTTTTGCATATTACAAAAGTTACGTTTCATCGAATTCTTTCTTATTCATATTATTTTTTCTTGTCGGTTTAAAATTTTCACGAATCTTATTATCGAAAAATAACTTCCGTTAAATTTTAATCCCATTGATTAATCATTTTATCATTTAACTGTTATTTTTAATGAAAGTTTGTTGATAATTGAAAAGATATGCAAGATTTTCAAAACGGTATAAACACACACAACTCGGAAAAATTAATATTATTACAAATTTACTATTCTATCTTATAATTAATAATATTTTCCTTTAACTATGATCATAACCTTGTATTTTATTTAGATAAAAATGGTTCTTATTTTTTATTAAATATTTAAATAATGATTCATATTATTGAGATTTAATCTTTTAATTTAATTTTTTATATTATTTAATATCTGTTTATTTTTTTAATTTAATAGTAAAAATAGTTATTGAATTAAAAAAACCGTCGGTCAATTATCAAGATGGAAAATAAAGAAAAAAAAAAGCCTGGGGTCGTCACTGTATCAAACCCTTTACATACGGGCCCGGGAATGACGATATTTTTTAAAACAAAAACAAGAAGCATTGGAAGTAAAGCTACTACAACCATGCAACCATAAGTACCCTACAAAGCACGTCAAAGACTTACAGATAAACTCAAGAAAATATCTTACGATCTTAGTTGAAAGAAAGCAAGGCAAAGTCAGCAATAATGGCGAGCGATGGTGAAGTGGTAAGCAACAAGCAAGTGATATTCAAGAATTTCGTTGATGGGTTCCCGAAAGAATCAGACATGTATTTGGAAACAAGTTCTATTTCACTGAAAGTAGAGCAAGGTTCAAATGCAGTTCTTGTCAAGAATCTTTACTTGTCTTGTGATCCCTACATGAGGAACCGCATGAAGTATAATGAAGATCCTGAGTTCTCTTCCTTCGTAATCGGCGCAGTAAGCACTACTTGAAACACATATTCGTGTTCTTTAGTTTCTTGTTGAATGAATCATGAATGAACGACTAGATCCTGATAATTTGCTTGTGTTTGGTTACTGGGAATTGGATGAGGGAAAAGAAAGGAAAATTTCTGAGAAGGATTTTTTTTTTTTTAATGTATGTTTATTCATTTAATTGAGTCGATGTTGTACCAATACATTGCAGCCATTGGATGGATTTGGAGTGGGTAAAGTTGTGGATTCAGGAAATCCAAATTATAAGAAAGGAGACTTGGTTTGGGGAGCAGTAGGATGGGAAGAGTACAGTCTTATCAAGAACCCTGAAGCCCTCTTTAAGATCCATCATACTGATGTTCCCCTGTCCTACTATACTGGAATTCTTGGTAAGTTATTCCGTTGATGAGACTAGGATTAGTAATATGTGTGCTGTGTACTGTATGTAACCTTGAAATGATTTATAATTAATTCATTTCCATGCCAGATAATAAATTATTTTTTTTTTCTTCATATGGGATAGTTAACCTTATTTGATAAAGTTACTTGTTGTCCTATTCATTATTTGGCATAGTATGAAGTTAAATTAATCTGCATTATTTCAAGGTTTTCTGAGTATTTGCCTCCAATAATTATTTGTTTTTTCAGTTTACAAACTCTCTCGATCATATTCAATTTTGGTTATTTGATGTACCATACTACCACTACTGGTGAAGCTAGCAATGAAAAACTGCAAATATATGTCAAAACATGAATCGATGATCCATGGTTTGGATGTATTACATTTTTTTGATAATTGGATAGCAATAATCAAGTAATATGACTTCACAAATTTGCAATAAGAACAATTCTGCTAGTATTTAATTTTAATAGAATCAATGATGATCTCTATCATCGTTTTTGTGTTTGTTTTGCTTGCAGGTATGCCCGGTATTACTGCTTGGGCTGGTTTCTATGAAGTTTGTGCTCCTAAGAAAGGAGAATATGTCTACGTTTCAGCAGCATCTGGTGCAGTTGGTCAGATCGTTGGCCAATTTGCAAAATTGATGGGTTGCTATGTTGTTGGAAGCGCTGGAAGTAAAGAAAAGGTGAGCCAATTGTACTTGATATTGTTTGTTCTTAAATTTACTTGCAATTTGCCATCTGATTGTTGCAGTTTATGTTAGCAAGGCTTACATTGAATGTGTGTGGCAAACAGTAAGCAGAACACACCACACAATTGTGTTAAATTGCAATTCATCCTTCAGAAGATTTCCATGATTTTGATGTTTTTCTGTTACTTTATGTTAGGTTGACCTATTGAAGAACAAGTTTGGATTTGATGATGCTTTCAATTATAGAGAGGAGCATGACTTGGATGCAGCTTTGAAAAGGTCAGTGTCACTGCATACTTTGAAACTTCAGGCCCAGAAAAGATGAAGAAGCAGGGGGCATGGCCCCTAAATTGTGCTATGTATTCCCTTTTACCATAAAACTGTATTTGTATGATCATTTATAGAAAAAATAATGTTCTCAATCTTAGTCAATAAATCTTTGATGGAATAATGGTAACGTTACGTGTTTGATTACTTAATTGCCAATAATTTTTCCTCTGCCAGGTGCTTCCCTCAAGGCATTGACATATACTTTGAGAACGTAGGAGGGAAAATGCTGGATGCAGTGCTCCTAAACATGAGACTTCATGGACGCATTGCTGCTTGTGGAATGATCTCACAGTACAATCTTAGTCAGCCTGAGGGTGTCCACAATTTGATGCAAGTTGTTAATAAGCGGATTCGCATCGAAGGGCTAATGGCTTTTGATTACTTTCCCCAGTACTCAAAGTTTTTAGCTGTGGTGTTGCCTATCATCCGAGAAGGGAAGGTTGTTTATGTGGAGGACATAGATGAAGGTCTTGATAGTGCTCCTGCTGCTCTTGTAGGTCTATTCAGTGGACGCAATGTTGGAAAACAAATAGTTTTAGTTGCTCAGGAATGATTCAGCTTTCTTATGTATAAAATAAATTGTAGCCACTCTTGTACCGAACCCTGTTTCCAATAATAATAATAATCTGACTATTAGTTCTTTGTTTTTTCTGATTAGTCCATATGTTATGAAAATCAATTGTTTCCTTATGCAATTTGGATAAATCTCTTGTCAATTCTATGTGGTCCAGCTATTGATAATCTTATAAGATATTTCTATCGACCGCACTAAAGTTGGAGCTATTATGGATGCTATACCAAGAAAGGTGCCTTTATTTTGTGATATTGACAGGAATAATTATGTCATCTAGCTGTCATGACAAATAAAATGTCCAAAACTTCGAGGTTTCAGTAAAACTACTGCAAATTTCTGGGTAACAAAGAGGTTAACATCGTATGGTGTCAACATGAACAAGCACAGGAAATTGCAAAATAATATATCCACAGGTTTAGTCTAGTTGAAATTTGTGCAAGTTTTTGATTTAGACTTGAGATCACATCAGCTGGCAAAGACTTACTTGGATCTTGGATTGTTGCTAAAATTCTTGAACCAGGATCAATATTACAGTTAGAGGTACAAAAAACTCTTGAAGTAAAGAACAACAAGTATTTAAACTCAAAACACTGGGAAAACCTTGGTTTGGTAGAGAAAAAAAAGAGAGATCAGCAATGGCAAATGATGGTGAAGTAGTAAGTAACAAGCAGGTGATATTCAGAGACTATGTATCTGGTTTTCCAGAAGAATCAGACATGCATGTGACCACTAGTACCATGAGAATGAAGGTACCAGAA
>JANKKB010002549.1:0-10605 GCA_026225775.1 Bursera palmeri
AATGTTGAGTGCCTTTAGCACAAGTCTCCCAGTAGGCTCTAACCATCTCTTCAACCGCGGCCTCTATGCACTCTGGATCATCCGATAAAAGCATAACCATATAAATCACCCAGTGATTGTAATCCATACCCTTCAACAGAGCCGCAAACTCTCCAGACCACGACAGCGAACTGAACGTCACAGAAAAAGAAAGATGTGTTTTCTGATGATAAGGGGGTATGAAATGGAGGGTTGAGGAGAGGTCGACGGAGGCGAAGGGCGGACTGAGCCATGGATGACTGGCAGAGCGATTGAGAGAGTATGAAAATTTTAACGAAAGGCAGAAAAGACTCTTTTGCCCATATTAAAAAAAAATGACAAATAGTTTAAAAAGTGGACAGATTAAATTTTAATGATCAAAATTGTAAAAATCACGAGGAATTTATCTGACGCCCAAATAGATTTTGATAAAACTTAATCCCAAAACTTATGCTTAATTAAGATTTATTCCTAAAAACTTAATAATAGTAAAATAAATTTTAATATTGAACCGATGAGAAAGGTTTTATTTGATTAAACGAGATATTGTTTGGTGAATTATATGGTTTTTGAGGTAAAAGAAGGCTCTTTCTTATATCCAGAGTACTATATCAGGAAGATAAATATTTATTTAACAAAAATTTGATATTGAAATTTCTTAAAATTTATCTACGGTAGAGAAATACCCCTAAAAGTTATGCAATAAAATTGCCATCGATACTCTTCAAATGTCATGCATTGAGCTTGTTGCCTTTGTAATCAGATTGGTTGTCCGTTTATATCAATCCATAACTACTCCAATAAATAGAGATGGCAAGCCTTAGAATTGGAGATTTTAATTAACGAGCTCACTAGCAGTTTTTAGCCTCAATAGGGGATATTTTTTTGACCCCTTAATTAAATTTTGAGAAAATATTTAACTCTAAATTTTTATTAAATTAATATTTATCCCTAAAAAATTAACATTGTTTTCATAAAAACTAATATTTAATCTCAAAATTTGATCGGTAATCAAGTAAGTTTTAATTTTTAAGAGATAAATATTAATTTAATAAAAATTTAGAGTTAAGTAATTTTTAAAAATTTAACTGGACACTTAAGTAATTTCTCTCGCTTCAACAGTGAAAACCATCACGCTTGCATCCCATGCGTAACTCTAATTCTAACCCCCAAAAAAATTAAGGGACAATTTCAAAACTAGGGAGTCGCTAGGGTGTGGTTGTTAATACTAAATATCAGAGGATTTAAAAGATATTTTATCACTTTTGTATATAAAGCCGAAGCCCTAAACTTTGTCATTATATCTTCTTTCCTAGCAAAAGACTAAGAAGGAAGACCCCAAAAAAAAAATAATAATAAAAAATAAATGAAAATGGAAACCAAAATAAAAATTTTCTTGTGAAGAAACCCCTTTCGCTTTAGTCTCCATATATAATATTTTTCTTATTTAGGGTTTTGATTTGGTTTTTGTTTTTGGGGTTTGGAGTAGATTTTTGATTTGATGCAAAGCTCAACAGAGTTGCTAAGATCTTACAGGTACATCATCTTCTTCACGGTTTTATTGTATGTCATCTGTTTGTTTCCTGAGGAAATCCAAGATACAGGAAATCATAATTGAAAAATATATAAGTATATTGTTAAACCAATCTTAATCTGTATGTGACAACCTTAAATAATCCACTTTCTATAGTGATTAATGTATCAGGTAATGAAAATCTACGTCTCTTGCTGCTGTAGATGATTTTTCTTTTTTTTTTTTTAATGATTTTTTTAATATTTTTTATAGATAAGTTTGGAAAACCGAGGATTTTTTTTGTAATTTTGTAGCAAGCAATGGAATTTATTTTATTAATATGATCGGAAAGTAGTACCTTAATATGT
This sequence comes from Bursera palmeri, assembly GCA_026225775.1. Taxonomy (NCBI): domain Eukaryota; kingdom Viridiplantae; phylum Streptophyta; class Magnoliopsida; order Sapindales; family Burseraceae; genus Bursera; species Bursera palmeri. The sequence continues at coordinate 1,900 of JANKKB010002549.1, forward strand.
TTTATTGTTTTCTTGGCGACCAAACGGACTATTATTATGTTGGCAAGTTGATTAATATTGAATTTTAAAGGGAATTTTTATGTTATTAGCTCTTGCTTTCAGGTTTTTTTATTTTCATTGCTAGTTAATTTGTTAAATATATGTGATATAATTGAACATTTGAGTGGCCTATCCTTATTTGAACCCAGTGTTATTAATTCATTTCTCTTGTCTATAGGGATTGAACTAGTGATTTGATTGTTGTTTGCTTTGCTTTGTAATTTTACAATACCGGCATTTACTTTTTTTTTTTTTNTTTTTTTTTTAATGATTTTTTTAATATTTTTTATAGATAAGTTTGGAAAACCGAGGATTTTTTTTGTAATTTTGTAGCAAGCAATGGAATTTATTTTATTAATATGATCGGAAAGTAGTACCTTAATATGTTTTATTGTTTTCTTGGCGACCAAACGGACTATTATTATGTTGGCAAGTTGATTAATATTGAATTTTAAAGGGAATTTTTATGTTATTAGCTCTTGCTTTCAGGTTTTTTTATTTTCATTGCTAGTTAATTTGTTAAATATATGTGATATAATTGAACATTTGAGTGGCCTATCCTTATTTGAACCCAGTGTTATTAATTCATTTCTCTTGTCTATAGGGATTGAACTAGTGATTTGATTGTTGTTTGCTTTGCTTTGTAATTTTACAATACCGGCATTTACTTTTTTTTTTTTTTTTTAATGACCAGTCAAATGTAATGATGTTGCCTTGTCTATTCATATTTTTTTTAATAATTTTGCAGGACAAGCTGTGGATTTTGCATAAAACAAAGACATATAAGCTTTAGTTTCTAAGAAATGCCTAGGGAATTATCACGTTCACGGTCACGATCGCCAACATATAGGCGTAGGCATTCGCCTTCACCTAGGTATAGCAGGAGAAGTCGGAGAGAAAGAAGCCGGTCACCATATTCATCATATTCTTCTAGCAGGTGATCACGTTTATATTCTCACCCTTTTTCATTTATGTGATTAATTAGCGAGCAATTTGTAAGAAAGATTGGGGACCCACTTATCTCTCATGCGGATTGGAAATACATTGTGTTGGAGTTGATCTGTACGCATCCTATCCTTCTCTATTGATCCCTTGGTGCTATTTAGTTTTTCTCTCAAATAAAGCTTGTGAGTGTGCTCTAAATGGCAGCATATAATAAGGAAACATAAAAATAAAAAGGAAGAAGAAAAGAAAGAAACAGAGTTTTTGAACTTCTTGAGAGTCAAGTATCTGGTAGGAGTGCATGTTAGATAATTTGCTGTGAGATTTAAGGTAATGCTATTGTTAGTCTGGTGGGAAAGAAATGGGGCTTATTATTTCGTTGGTAGCAGATATTTTATCGGACATATAACAACTTTTCTTGAAATGGGCATCTTCAACGTGTGCATTGTGCGGAATGTTGTTTTGAATCAGGCTTTTATATGATGAATTGGCAATTCCTCATTGTACTGGGTTCTGTTTTTCGGATGCTTAACTGTAGTAGAATTGATAGTTTGATTGGCAACTTTTTGTATCCTCATGCTGTATTTTCTGTTCAGAAAGTCTTCTCTCTCCATAAGTTTCATGAGCACCTTCATGGCGAATAAACTTCCATGTGATGACTGTCATGCTGATGTTCTGATATTGCTGATTATTTTCTGAAACTTTAGATTACAATGTTGCTTGGTTTGGTCTTGGATTCATTCATCAACATCTCTATAGCATCCGACACCTTTTGTGAACTAACCTTTTGCACGGTAAACTGGAAAAGGTCCCAAATTTAAATATCTGGAGCTAAACATATAGAAGTATGAGAGTTAGATAGGATGCATGTGCTTCATAATAGAATTCAAAAACTCAGTTTCTTCCCATCACATGAGATGGGAAGTGAGCAGGTGATGGGTGCCGATGGGTGTCCTTTTGTTGCTCGATTGTGACCTTAGCTTCTTCATGTGATAAAAGATGGAGCACACAATGGTTATTCTTAACAATGTGTGAGGTAACTGTACGTGTTTTTATATTTACTGCAGCAAATGGTGCCCCTGGTTGACACTTCTATTTCAATTTCTGATGCTCAATATTTTTGCTTTTGCTCAATGACTGCTACATTATTATACAGGCGGAAAAGTCGTTCTATTTCCCCACGACGCCGGAAAGGTCGTTCTCCATCTCCAAGACGACGTAAAAGTCGTTCTCCGACTCCAAGGCGTTATAAGAGGCAAAGAAGTAGGAGTTCTTCATTGTCTCCTACTCATAAATCTTCAAGTCCAAGTCTTGGGTCATTAGAGCAGAAAAATGCAATTGAAAAATTGAAAAAAGAAGAGGAAGAGAAAAAAAGGTATATTTCAAGTATTTCACAGCATTTTTCACTTTGCTGTTATCTTCTTTTATATTTTTCTTTTAGTTCACCATTGCATAGTAATGTTTTACTTTTGATTTTTGGCTACACTCCGAAGGATCATGTTTATGCTAGCCTATAGATGAGTTGTGTGGGAAATGTCACTGGTGTTCTGTCTATTATTTTCTTTTTTTATCACTTCTATTTTGGAGTATATCATTTTGGCTTAACTCTCGGTTACACTTAGGAAGGCTATGGATCATATTCATATTTAATATTAAGTTAAAGAAAAATAATTAGTTTTGAAATACACCAGGATGCAGTTTGTTATGAATTTTGGCTACCTTATACTTTTTTTTTTTTTTCCCTTAAAGTTTAGTTACAATATGCCAAAAGGTAAAGCTTAAAAAGTTTATTTTTAGTTTATGCTGTTGGGAGGTTGTCTACTCTAGTAACTTCTCTTTCTTTCTAATATATTTCATTGTTTCTGTTTCTTATCAAAATAATAGTAATATGAATAAACCTAAAAAAAATCACATACCTGGATACTTTATAATAGTTATAAGTTTTGTGGCTCTTTTACAAGCAAACAAACATGAAGTCATACTTTATCACGTATGGTAAGATTATATGCTGCATGTAGACATATTTAGCTGTGTCCTTTGTATCTAGATTGTTAAGGGTTTCCATGTCCGTAATCTGTGTCAAAACATGACACTTTTGCCTGCCTCATAGTCGTAGGGCCTAGGGGTTGTTTCTGGAACATGAAGCTGATGTGGATATTTTGAGGAGGATGTTTTTGCTTGTTGCTATTTTTTTTTTTTTTTTTTGGTGCATGCATATATCACTGACAAGTAACTTCAGGAGACTTCAAAAATATCTAAACCTCCTATACTACTTTTATTTCTTCATCTCATTAATAGTGTCTTAAGAGTGACCACTTGTTTGAATCGCCACGCATTTATCAAGAAATTTCATTTTTTGACTTAAATAAGAGCATCCCCATAGTTTCCTTCTTGAGAATAATTTGCAGCAAACACAAGTCATGACAATTTCCTGATTCAATTTTTTATTTAGTCTGTTATAAGTTTTGGAATGATTTATGCTGTTAAATTCTTTTAGTATGGCTAATGAATGTTTACAATGCCAAATAAATACTTACATGCTGAAGCAGCATTCAAGATTTTGGATTATGATGCGCATTCAGAGTGACACACCTTTTCTACATAGAGATAGTTTAAATCTGGTTGGAGTTATATTCGCCCATATAGTAACCTGTTTATGGTAGTCTTTTTGGGCATTTGGACGGGGTTTGCCAATTGGGATCGGCTTAATTGAATGTTATTTCTTATGAAAATAAGATACATGTATATATCTCCAGACAACTTTTTAATTATAACCCACCATTTTGTAATTTCCTTTCCTTTGACAATTTCTTTTTCTTCCCTCTAGTCTCTTTAGTTTTAAGTTTCTCAAGGTAGGCTTTAAACTTAAATGCCTTCACTCCGAAATACAAGTCTGATATGCTTTTTACCTCTAATTACCTGGTTTTCTGACATATGGAAATTTGGGATCTTTTTTTTAGCTGATATGTCATTCGTTTTATTGTCGAGATGCATGTTTTGTTTGTCGGTATGCTATTGTCTTCTCCAATCTTAATTCTCTTGGATGTTATATTTGGTTTTAGTATGCCCTATAGCTTCAAGTCTCCCTCTGCAAGTAGCAGGCCAAGGCCTACCTATCCTTAAAGATTGCAATTTTATGAGTGCATATGAAGTTCATAGTAAGACAGAAATTTTGATTATATGAACACTTTTTGTTTAAAAAGTGATAATAAACAATACATTTTGTAATTTATTGTAGATTTAAAAATTTTGTATTTACGAACTTAAGATGTGTGTTGGGGCACACATTAATATTAGCCTTTATGTTTTATTGATAGCCAATATCAATTTTTTACCATTGTTATCCCACATAATCTGACAAACTTGACCGTGAAACTCAAACTAAGCCACTTGTGTCAGCCTGGATTTTCTGAGTTTAAAAGGTGAGTCATTGAAGCTCTGGATGCCCTGTACTGTTGCCAGACTGCCAGCTCTCCTAGCTGAGCTTGAGTTGATCTTTAACTCAACCCAAGTTTGCTTTCGTTGCAGCCTCGTTTCTCTGTTTGTGTCCTCACTATTATGTTTGTCTCCTAAAAGTGTTCATTTTTGGCTGTTGAATGAATGGCTTTTGTACAATGCTGTGTGTTACTTTCAATATCTTTTTATGCACAAAAAGAATTAAAAAAAAAAAAAAAAGAGGCCAAATCTATCATGTCAAAAGAAATACATTTAATGCAAAGATTGATATGTTTTGGTAATTAGCTTTAAAGGTGCGGCAAGTTGTTTTGACATTTTCTCCACAGGCTTTTCTGGAGGGAGATACTGCTGTAGTTCAACTTGTTATATTTGATGATCAAATTGGATGCCTCGTTTATCTACTATTCACCAGTTTTGAAATTGATTTGTTTGGATCAGGATTCAGTTAGAGGTATGCCTTAAAAGCATGAGCATACTTTTTAATGCCTTTATCATCATGAAGGTTAGTTTGTCATTTATTGTCATTACATAGCAAGTATAGATAGAGGAGAAAAAAGAGGAAAAATATATGAAAAAAGGACTCATGATTTGTGTATTGCTGTTTTTGTTGTATCTTTTGTTTGGATATGAAGACATCTGGATTCGAAACTGGGGCATATTAAATCACCGGATGAATGGTTATTTTCTCAATTAACTTTTTCTCTTCTACCTTCCAGGCGTCAACAGGAAGCAGAATTGAAACTGATAGAAGAAGAGACAGCAAGGAGAATAGAAGAGGCAATTAGGAAGAAAGTCGAAGAGAGCTTGAACACAGAGGAGATAAAGCTGGAAATACAGAGACGGTTGGAGGAGGGCCGGAAGAGACTTAATGATGAAGTTGCAGCTCAACTTGCGAAAGAAAAGGAAGATGCTCTTATTGAGGCTAGAAGAAAAGAGGCAAGTGTGGTTCTAACAAGAAACCTGCTGCATTTTTTTTTTTTTTTTTGACCAAAAGTGCAGACAGCAATAATTGCAATCATGATAGATAGATACTCTTTCAGCTACTCCAGGGAAAGCTTCTTGCAAGTCGCAAGTATTCTGTTTTTTATTTCTCTGACTGAATGTGGTTTGTTATCAAGGGCAGTGGAAGTGATCAATGTTAATACTTCTGTGAGACAGAAAGATCTGTACTTTATTTCTTTCTTTTCTCTATTCTATTATTATGTTACTGTTTTAGGACAACCCTAGAGCTGGAAGTTTCCATGTCAAAGAGACATATTCCATTGTCTTTGCGTAAATGTTGCCTGTGTTGCTGAGCTTTCAGTTGTAGCTGTGAGCAGCTGACTCAACCTACTAAAAGATTCTTTTTAAAATCAATTCATCCAAGGATAATTTATCTTGGTTTCAGGAACAAGCTCGAAAAGAGAAAGAAGAATTGGAAAAAATGCTCGAAGAGAACCGGAGGAGGGTGGAAGAATCTCAGAGAAAGGAAGCAGAGGAGCAGCAGCGAAGAGAGGAGGAACGATACCGTGAATTGGAACGAATCCAGAGAGAAAAGGAAGAGGCAATGCGAAGGAAGAAGCAGCAAGAGGAGGAGGAACGTTCAAAGCAGATGAAGTTGTTGGGTAAGAACAAATCCCGGCCAAAGCTGTCATTTGCACTTGGCTCTAAATGAACACTGGAGAAAGTTTCTTTAATTTCTCATAGATGTTTGTGGTTGTGATTTAAGTGATCAAATACAGTGTTGGATGTTATAATTCAACTGTATCTTTCTAGCACAAAACTTGTTTTGCAGGCCTTGGTGTTAGTGTTGTATTTTGATTTATTTTGAGTAGAGTTAGGTAGACAGCTGGGGTATGCCCCGTAAGAAACTCTCTTTACTCTTATTATAGTGCTAAAGGTTATGAGATTATCTTTAGATGTGTTACTTTGCCAATACCGAAACCAATTTTTACCAAGAATGATTCTATGGAGTTCATCATCACATCAACTCTTTACATTAGCACTTCTTTATGAAACAAGGAATGGCGTTGAAGTAAGATTTTAAACCTTACATATAAAGTAAGGTGATATCTGAACCTGAACAATGAATTCATGAAATGTGTTTCAGGTTAAGGCACTTCAAAGTTGCCAATCCACTTGTTGAACTTGGTCTGGTTTGATAATGATGTATTATCTCTTGGAAAAAAAATAGGATCCTTTGTTTATGAAACTCTCAAGGTCTAAAGCTCATTAGGTTTTCCTTAATCTTACACTGNCACCAGTCCAAATAATAGTCAAATAGAAAACCCCTTTGTCTTGCATTGAACAAGACCAAATAATAGTCAAATAGAGATATTTATTCATGGTGTTATTTTCCTTCACCTTTATCTAAACGGACCCATCAAAAAAAAATTTAAAAATATTACATCACATTAAATTTTATTTTAAAATTGGATTTTAAAGAATTAACGATATAAATTAACTAATAAAAAAGATATTAATTAAAAATTATACATGAAGAGAAAAAGTACCTTTGTATAAATGTTAAGTTGTAATCCATATTTCAAGTTTCTTTTTTTTTTTTTAATTTGGACAGTCCTTAATCCATCAACGTTTACTTCTTACACAATAATGTACCAAATTAAGCCCAACTAAATTAATAATGTGGTTGGGCCATTAAGCCCAAAATTACAGCCCAACTAAATTAATCCTATCTTNTATTAGGTTGCTTTGGAAAAGTAGTTTCAGCAAATTTTAACTTTAAGTTAGAGCGTCAAAAACCTCAAGGGTGTAGCCTTTAGTGGAGGTCTTGAACTTAGAAACGTAATTCCTCGTAGATTCAAGGTTTGAATCCTTTTTGTGTACATCCCTATGTTGAAAAACTTCTAAGGACACATGTTTTGTGGGATTAGTCTTTAGTTCCAAAGAAAGTTTTGGATTGTAGTTGCAATCGATATCGGCTTTAGGTTGAGTCTTGAATGAGAGAAAGTCTAATATAATTTGGTTTTTCATTTTACTTTAAGTTTCAAATCAAATTAAATTAAAAATTTCAAAGTTAATTGAGAAAGTTGAATCCACTTATTAACCTACGACAATCGTCGTCGACATAATACGAAAAGATATACTTTAGATTTTGTTTAAACAAATTCTATTTTGTACTTCTAATAAAAATTCCAAAATTAAGAAAATTGTTATCGTCACATCACTTAAAATGTTGGCCAATAAGCAACACTCTTTGAGCAGATTTCCAGCGTTAATTGATGGCAAAACTACCATAATAACCCCAATAATTCGAATTCACGGAAATACATGAGTATCGTTATCGAAATCAAACAGCTTTTAATTTTTTTTAAAAGCTTTTTATGATATTTTATTATTATAAGTTTTTTTTTTAAAGATATATTATTATTATATATGATCAAGTAATTATGATCTTAATTTGGGCTGATAGGAAGGGTATATCACATTATTAGTTATGTAGATAATATTAATTTTAATTAAAATCAACTTAGAAAGAGTATTGGAATTTTTGAGAAATAAATTGATTGGCTACTGAGTGCTGACTAGTCTATGTCTCACTTAGAGTAGTCTCGAGTGTGGAGAGAAGAGAGGCTGGGGATGAGGAAGGAGGGAAATCCGGGGTAACATTTTTTTTTACACAAATTAAGCAAATGTTTGTTTTCTTCTAGCCAACTTGAATGTCTTATTTTCACACTTTTGCTTTAAAAAAAATGAAATGGATTTAGAAATGAGTAGTTTTAAGAGATTATTGCATTTTTTGGTGTTTGTAGACAAAAATCTGACTTCTCGAAGTTTGAAGATGCATGCTCGACAAGCATCGAGCACTATATCGAGCTGTTAGATTCACGATCGATATTTCGTATGTAATTTTAGGGTGTCAGATATATGAAATCTAATAGATATCTTAAAGTTCATTGGTTGTCTAATGTTGAATATCTGATAATTGACTCTCTTAAGTTACTTGTCGGATGTCAAACACGATATCATCCATGTTGCATCCAATGTTCGTCGTCTTCAACCTTCATCCAAAACAACAAAAATTTCCATTTTTGCATTAAAAAACCATCAATAACATCCTCAATGATTCAAAGAACTTCAAAGAAGTTATAATCATTAATTATTTAATCTCTCTAAAAAACTATGACTCTCTCTCTCTAAAAGTTTTCTCTTCTCAAAAACACCTCTCAATCTTATTCAAATAAAATTTATTTGTTTAGAATGTTATTTACAATATTAAATAAACATCTATTGAAGTTTTTGATATTTAAAAACGTTTCTAAATCTAAA